>JAATLQ010037732.1:12743-62475 GCA_013421005.1 Heliconius erato x Heliconius himera | reverse complement strand
TGCTGAGGTGGATGTGCGGCGTAACGCGGTCTGACCGCATACGCAACACATTCATTCGATGTAGTCTTGGAGTCCGTGACGTAGCGGATAAGGAACTATGTCGGATGCAAGTGCCTTGCTATGTCAGTCCCTGGAGTGAGACCTCTCGGACGCCCAAAGAAGCGCTGGTTGGATGTCGTGAAGCAGGACATGAGAGCCAATGGTCTAACCACCGAGGACGCTAAAGACCGTGCAAAGTGGAGTAGGTTAAGTAGGAAGGCAGATTCTGGCAAAAGCCGGGACTAATGCCAGGAAGAAGAAGGACTGAAAATGGGGAACGGAGTGTCTTGACTTTTAAAACTTCGTTTCGTTAGCACCTGTTATATAGAAAAAAAAACGTGAAGCTGCTATATTTTTTTCCATTTCTAATAAACAAATTTAGCAACTATAGTATAGAACAGAAATAGTTAACAACTAGGTTGACCAATAGAACGCTAGTGTACTTAATGAATAGTGCATCAAATTACTCTACATAGTTGTATGTAAATAGTTTGGTAACATGGTTTCCAACAATCCAATCAAATAAGCAAATCGAAATTTCAGCTGAAATTTAAAATTTTCTCTAACAATATTAAATCTTTCAGTTTAATTTAGAATCTTCATGTTGAAAGTTTGATAAATAATGAGGATACTAATAATATTGATATTATAATATAAATATTGATATTATTATATTATTATATATTTCTTTTTTAGTTTCGCGCTATATGCGACATATAGCAGGATAGGCAGAGAGAGCCCAGTGTTAAGACACTCCGTTCCCCACGCTCCATCGAGCTTTCGAGGCATTTCCTGTTGAGTGGCGGAACTATACGCCATAGTTTGCCTCGTTACCAGAACGCGGAAATGAAAATATCAAATACTTCATTTTCTCTGTTGTTTCCCTGCACGACTGGCCTTAAGAAACCCTCAGAGAATACAATGGGAACATGTTTTTCCAAAATTTCCTCTTATCTTCATATTAGATATAAAATATTACTTCCCATACTTACTGGGTAAACATTTTTCTAAGTAAAAAGTTATTATAGTTGTTTTGCCTAAATCAAACTCATTTGGCAGAGTGCCTGGTACAAAGTTGCGCGCTCACAAGGGACTGACGCTTGATGGATGACTATAGAAGCTAATACTGCCGAGTGTTAGTAATATTTAGGACTAGTAGTAGATAAAATTACTTCTTTATTTTTTTCTATTTTTGGGGGTAGACAGAGAAAAAGTTTTAATACACTCCGTTCTCAACTTTTTTATTTATCTATAACAATATTTTCAGTTTCATGCTTCATCCTCCATAACAAGGTAGGCAGACAAAGCCTAGTATCAAGACACTTTAATCTTTTAATGCTTTTCTCTTGGATTTCACGTCATACAGTGGCAGAACTCAACGTTTTTTTTATATTATTTTATCTCATATTCTTATTTTTTCATTGTATTCCCCACGTACCGCCCAATTTGGAGAAATTGTCTATTGAGAGTCAAAACACAACGCCGTACTTTGCCAGGGCGTATAAATAAAAATACTTAATTCCCCCGAATGAGAATCGAACCCATATATTGACGTTTATAAGACAGTGCCGCTCTTTGACGACGACCTAAATATTCATTTTGATTTTATAAATGTTTAGATAAAATTACTCATAGAATTCAGAATATTATAAAATATTTTAACTTAAAGCTATAAACAGTGTTTTACTGTTAAAATATATTACTTTAACTGAAGTTACAATTTCAAAATAAATTAATGTGGCTCGAGGTCTATTTTGCATAATTAGGTGCAATTGAATTTTGAGCGACAGCACTGTCATCAACTCTTTAATGAAATTGACGTGTGATGCTACAAATTTTTGACCTTTACCTTTTTTTTCATATATTAGTACCTTCTACTAAAGTTGGTTGTTACTTAGTGTCAAGACACTCCTATCTATATCTTTTTGAGTAATTTATTATACAAAAATAAAAATTTTATAAATATATTTGTAAAATAATAATAATCTATTAACATAATATATTTAAAACTCTTCCGTTACTGAGTGATGGACAAACAACAGCACACTCGTACTTCGATTAATGTACCAATCAGAAAAAAAAATACTATAATGCTTTTTACAGGAAAAATCCTCTACTTCTATACTATACTATACTATACTATACTTTATTAATTTGTTTGAATATTCGATCTGAGTATTTTAGCATATTATAATTATTACATTCATATTTTTTTATGCTTTTATTAAAAAAAGACAATGTGATATGTGTTCAATTTTGTTACATATTCACAAGATTTCTTTGGTGCATTGTTTATATATATTCATATTGATACATTGAAAAATTATTATTAATAGTGACTAGAAATAGCGAAAAAAAAACAAATGAGACAATACAGCTTTTTATTATAAAAATTACGTTACGTTTTTTACAATAAAAAAATAATCAAAAATTTCAATATCAATTTTTTTCGAATTCGAATATCGAGTCAAAAATAATCGTAACAAATATTTTTACTATCCAACATTATTGGGTCTTTATTACTACATACATAATAAAAAGTAAATATAATCCCCAAATAGAAGACCTTAAGTCGCGAAGTCAATATTAAGTTACCAACTGAAATTGCTTTGGCAAAGGTAATTTAATTTTTCCAAGTTTTTCAAACTTCCACGACGTGTGTAAAAGTTTCCCATCAAAATAAGTCTATATACTGGCTCCGTTAATATAAATCAATAAGTACCAGTTTTGGATTAGTTGCTAAACTCTTCCTAGAAATTCGGTGCGACTACGATGAATAGGAAATCAGAAAATATTATCAAATATTGAATAAAATACTGATAATAATTTAACATTTTTACCCGCATCACATTATAGATTGAGAAAAACCAGCGTAAAGACAGTCTTTTCCTCACTGTCCGCCCAATTTTTTACTCGTGGCGGAGCAAAACGCACTTTATGTTATCACAGAAAGTAATTTCATTGACACCAGTAAGTATCGAATACACAACCATCTCATTCGCAGTCAGACGATATCTTATTGGGTCACGGCGATTATTTTTAATTTTACAGCTTGTTACATTTTGTACTGGATTTCTATCTTATGAGTAGAATTTTCACTCGGAGGAATTAATTATTTTTGTTTCCTCTCTTTGGCAAAGAAGAGAAAAACAAACAAACGAAGAGTTCCACCATTCAACACGCACTGTATTGAAGAATTGGGCTATGCGTGAGGGACTAAATACACTAAGTTCCCTCTACATACTCTGTTATATTCGGAATAAAGCGTGAAGCAAAAAAATATAATTTTTAGTTACTTTATAAGTAAAATTTACAAAATATCCGAAGTCCAAACTTTTAGTGACATAACCAAGTTGAGTAGATTAACCTCGCTGGAGTCACGTTCACCAAATCACGAGTCGCAGTAATCAGGTTCACCACTATACTATTTGATTTGTCGCAGCTGTACAAATATATCCTTTAATATATATCTAAGCCATATATTTGTAATTGACTGCTTATATACTCTTAGCGCCCTGGATATCACATTTGATAAACGCTTTAACAACTTCATAGCTGCACCATCACTTAGAATTTGTTGATACTTTTATTTTTCAGTAAGCAATTATATATCTAGCCACATAGTATTATAATTCTTAGTCTTTTAAAATTTGCTTTAGATTTGTAGGGTTTTCGCTTCGCTTCGCCTTTGATTTGCTTTAGATTTGTAGGGATTTCGTTTTTCGCAAATTTAATGTTCGCCGTCACAACTTCACATAAGAGTAAGTAAGAGCTAGCATCATATTTTAATAGCGTTTCATGAAATAGAAAACCAAAATATAGGCAACAGTGACTGGATTACGTTTGATGATGAGCCACTTCAACCGCCATTATCATCCACGAATAACTTTTCTTAAGATTAATTGGCCATAAATTAAAATTTAAGCCAAAGTGGAAGTAAAGTAATTAGTATTAGAATTATGTGATTTTACTTATGTGGCATTAATATATTTTTTTTATCAGCTTCACGCTGTATCCCGCACACTGCAGGATAGGCAGAGGGAACCTAGTGTTGAGACACTCCGTTCCCCACTTTCTGCCGAATTCTGGAGGCACTGCGTATTGAGTGGCAGAGCTCAACGCCGCGCTTGTTCTCGACACCAGAGCGAAGAAATGGAAATATAAATTTAAGTAAATATGTCATCTCCTCGAGTAGGGATCGAACCCACAACTAGTCGGTTTTACAGTTACACTTTGTGCCTCTGCGCCATGACTGGCCATGACTTATATAATAAAAAGAAAATTAAATTAGCTTCACGCTGTATCCCGCACACAGCAGGGTAGGCAGAGGGAACCTAGTGTTAATACACTCCGTTCCCCACTTTCTGCCGAATTCTGGAGGCATTGCGTGTTGAGTGGCAGAACTCTACGCCGCGCTTAACCTCGACACCAGAGCGAAGAAATGGAAATATAAATTTAAGTAAATATTTCATCTCTTCGAGTGGGGATCGAATCCACAACCAGTCGGTTTTGCAGTCACACCTCGTGCCGCTGCGCCACGACCGGCCTCAATATATAATAATAGACAATATAACACAATAAAGGTTTATTAAAATAATATTTCAGCATAAACTCGAAACCAATGTAATATAAAACCGTCAATCTATTTATTTGACGCGCTTCTTAACTTTGAAGAGGAACTGGAACGCTTATCCGATGTTATTAAAATGTTTCATTTCTTATATTAATACTTACTTTTACCTGCTGCTTCGTCCGGGTGATTTAATGGAAATAGAAATTGTGGCTAAGGCACTCGAGTATGTCATGTTTGACACATAAGAGCAAATGGAATTGTGTGTCATACATGGCACACTCGGGTAGTCAAGGTAACTCTACAGCACTCAAAGTAAGGTACATCGAAACGATTACTGTTTTCTAATATACTATCCTACACAAAAATATATTTTTTAATTAGAACCATTGCTACCTTAGATTAATCAAACAAAATCTTTATTTATTTTTCGCTCTGAGTGAAAACTTAAAGTTACAATAAGTTCTTGGAACAATCACTTAACACAACGTTTTTTTTAATAAAAACGAAGAAATGTATTTCAAATCTTTTATTCCAGACCAAATACTTCACAAAAATAATGTAACCAACAACAAAAAGCCACAGAAGTAAATGAATTGAAGCGACTTCACTTAAAGAACTGTAAAGCAAATAACATTGAATAATTGCGTTAAGTTAATTTTCAGAGTGACTTATTAAAAGGGCAGAATAAATCCTGTCAAAAATTGAAGTATACCTACCATTTGCTTACTATAACATTCGGGGTAGTGACGCCTAGAATTTTGTATATAAGGGCTTTTTTATTGGAATTCTCGACACATTTCTCTTAATTATTCATTTTTTCGGCTTCACGCCTCCCGCACGTAACAGGATAGGCTGAGAGAACCTAGTGTTAGAACACACTGTTCCTCACATCCGAAGAATCTTTAGGTAGTTGAGTGGTTTTCAATACCCAGTGGTAATTGAACCTATCACCGTTGCGTTAACAGACGCACTATTTTTGAATTAGATTCTTGTTAGATGCCACGACAGCCTCAAATCTTTTTTTTTATGGAACAAAAATAGGGCAAACGAGCGACTTTTAAGATGGAGATAGACGCGCTTTTTGAAGGTACCCAAGTACTCGAGGGATGCCTCAATTGAAGACACAAGTTTATTTCTTCACTGGTCGACGTTTTCCCAAGAAAGACTTACGCGGCCGGAGTAAACAGCGTGGACGCTGTTTACTCTGGCCGCGCAGTGGCACAGTGGACTGTGCTATCATCTTAATAGTAAGAAATGCTAGAATCTTCATATATATTAATAATCTAACCTTAAAACGTAATGTAATATGGCTAATAAAACGAAGCGTGGCGTTTTGTCCCACAACTTAACTCGCAATATCTTAAAAATTAAACAAAAAATGGGAAACAGAGTGTCATAACATAATCCTCTTTAAGAATATTTTTGTTTTTTGGTATACTGTATCAAGACAAGATAATGGAAAATAGAAGGAAAGTTTAATATTTAGAATTTTCGAGATTAAATAGTACAGCTTTCTAAGTAAATGAAATGATTTCATTTAAACCTTAGTTCGTTAATTTTATTATTTATTCAAATATAGATTCAAGAACGTAAACAAATTGGTTAGTAATATAAAAATAGCGTTTTCTGCTTCGCAACTCTAAAAATATAATGTACTTATTATATTAAAGGTTGAACGTGTTGTGTGGGTTCGATTTGCACTCGGAGGAACGTTCTTCCATTACTTTCCCACTCTGATACGACAAAGCGCGGCGTTGAGTTCCGCCACTTAACACGCTATATCTCAAATGAGAACAAGACAGAGTGCCTTGAGTATGCTTACCTTTTTTAAATAAAATAAATGAAACTAGCAGAATCTATATACGTGATGTAAAAACGGTGTACAATTTTTTACTAAAATTACGCGGACGGAGGAATATGAAAGGCACAGTTATAAGTTATATAGACAACACGCGCATAATGGTAATTTAAATTCTTTTAAAATAATATGTATTTATGTTCCCAGGTTCGCTCTGCATACACTGCGATGTGCGGGATTCAACGCGAAACCAAAAAATGTATATATCATGTATAATGTACTATATTGACCATCTATGTACCTACTGAGCACTTCGTTCAGTATTTTCTGTTTCCTCTCTGACCATACAAATATAAATGTTCTGATTTAGCTTAAAAGCTTTTAAAATAACTCTTACTATTATACTTAAAATTGTGATTTTATAATAGTAATATTATTTTTTGAATTTCGAAATAAACGTTGCTAAAATTAACTCTGTGAGTATCATTTAGTTAGGCTGACGTGGCACAGCGGCACAGCACAGCAGTTTGAGTGTAATCGCGATGATCGCGGGTTCGATTCCCACTCGGGGAATAATTATTATAATTATAATTATAATTTATTTATTTTTAATTTCTTCTATTTCTGTGAGAAGATACGCTCAGCTGAACTCTCAATATCTCTAAGATTGGACCGAAAGTGAGGAAAGTCGGAACAAATAATACAATTTTAAAATCGGCTTTTATTTTATTTTATTTTAATAAATATATTTGATTTAATTTGGTGTCTTTTTTTAAAATACAGGTATATATTACATTTATCAGAATTAATACGTGTATATGTAATAAATTCCATACACTATATGAATATCTAATTAATTATTTCATACAGCATAGTGCACAAATGTTGTTCTAAAACGTTTTGCGGCTTGCAATCCAAGCACTAGCCGGTGACATGCTTTTAGCGTAGCTTTGATGTTGTCCATTACTGGGCTGGCTTGTAGGTAGATATACGTAGGTACTAGTAAAATGAAGGAAGGCTGGAGCTATTAAAATATCTTGTTTTTGTTCATAAAATTTGTCTGTTTTTCATTTATTTTTTATTTATATATGACAGGAAAAAATATATATTCAATGTCTATATTATTGAACGTTTTTAGTTATGTTTTTCCCCACATACCGTAGAATTTACGAGACATTGAGAGGCTGAAGTCAGCGCCACGCATTCTCTTCTCTGAGTATCGTTAAGTTTACAAGAGCGGGGAAGTCGAAATCGAACCACAACCGTCTTGTGTACGATCAGACATTTTTGTGACACGAAGTGTTTTAACACTAGGTTCCCTCCGCCTACTCTGCTGTGTGCGGGATACAGCGTGCAGTAAAAAGCAAAAAAAGCAAAGTCTAGCCTAGAAAAGGCGAGAAAATAAGAATAATTTAATATAGATTTCGTCGTAAATTCATATTTTTCTCACATTTTTTTTTATTTCGCTAGTATTCAAGACTTCATTTGAAACCTATCCTTAATTACTGTCTATGTTTATTTGCTAGTCAATATTATCAAACTAGTCAATATTATGAAATATAGACTAGTATATAATTAATGTGGCTCAAAGGAAGTGTATTTGAGTAATCTTAGGCGTACTTTATTAGTATGTAGGTACTATATTTGTATATATGTGGTTTTCTCTGATTTAAATTTTATCTCATTCCATTTTTTTTAATAGCTTCCTTTCCCCGCATAGAATAGCAACACGAAGGCGGAAGGTGGAGAACAGAGTGTTTTAACAATAGGCTCTCTACTATATGATATAAGTATATTGTGAATTCACGCTGTAAAGTTTAAAAACATATTAAAGGCTTCAGAAAAGTTACTAGGTATTATTAGAATATGTGTATAAATAAATAAAATGCCATTCGAGACCAGTAGTGGCGCAGGGGTACAAATATAACTGTAGACACGACAGGTCGCGGGTTCGATACCCGCTCGAGCAAATGAACTAATTAATATTTTCATTTTCTTTGCTCTGTATATGTTGCCCTGCAGTGGGAATCAAATCCACAACTTATTGCGTTTACAGTCACACTCTTGTGCCTACATGGAGCCTAATGGATATAGCCTAAAGCCTATATTAACGAATATTGAACTAATTTGATGAATCGGAAGCGGAGGATACATAAGTCTATACAATATATGTATATATACATATATTATTTTGTCATATACAATATATGTATATATACATATATTAATAATTGACGCTATCGTTACATAGATATATAGAGCTACGCTTGAGCATATGTCAAATGTACTGGATTGAAATCTTACTCTAGGTAATATTTTCGAATGTTGCTTAATCTTTTTTTTTCGGCTTGTGTAATGTCGGAACTAAACGCCACACTTTGAGTGACTGAGTAAGATTAAATACACAATGTTACGAGTAAATGAACAAGTAAAAATGAAGCTAAGCTCTAGTGGTTTACTAGTGACCTCTGAAGTGTTTCTCTATTCCGATCCTGGCTCCATCATCCGACTAGCTCGGTGCTACTATGTTATTGTATCATCGTTTAAACTACGTACACTGCCAAGTTTCATTATAATATAATTTTAAAGCTCGGTCGAATTTAGTTTCTACATAGCTTCACGCTGTATCCCGCACACAGCAGGATAGGCAGAGGGAACCTAGTGTTAAGATAGTCCGTTCCCCAATTTCTGCCGAATTCTACAACAGAGCGAAGAAGTTGAAATATAAATTTAAGTTAATTTTTCTTCTCTTTGAGTGGAGATCGAACTCACAACCACAACTGGCCTCAATTTTTTGACTAAAAAATGAAAACTTGAAAAATTTAGTTTCTGAGATTCTATAATAATAAGAGGGTAAAAAAATAGCCTTAATAACTTTTTCTTATTTAATTTCTATAAATACTAACAAAATCTATAGAACATTGTATACCATTAATGAACATTTAAAAAACATCCAAGTACCATTTATCATAATAAGCGTCTAGCCTTGTGGAAGCGTCCACGAGCTGGAAATATCAAAATACATTTTTCCTATAATTGACGACGTAATGCAAAAGTGCCAACATCGTTACCTTGTATTTAGCCATTCATACTAGAAAATGGAAGATGGTAAAAAGGATGTCATTTTCGTCGGCTTCATTTTATGTGTATATTTTTTTATAAAAAACGGAGAGGGTTTTTTTTTATGAAAACGAGAACGGAGGGTTTTAATGCCCTGCTATGCACTATATTTTTAAAATATATTTTTGCCTTATTACGAAGGAGGAAATGAAAATAATTAATTTCCTTGAGTGGGATTTAAACCCACAACTGTCACATTATACAATAGACAGGTGCCGTCGAGTCTCACCACGATGGCCTCAGAATAATATTATTATTATAGAAAATATCATGTGTTAGAACTTCAAGTTCAATTTCTAAAGTCCATTTATCGCAGGCCAAATTTAACTGTCAAGTAACATAACTTAATAATCGTTATCAATTTATGTGAAAATACAGTTTCCACATCTCTCAGAAGCTAAATCCAAAATTCTTGCAAAAGTCCGAGGAGAAATCAAGGTAAACTTTACTATTAAATAAAAAGTAAGAAGCGTAAAATTTCCCAACATACTGACAAGAAAGAATGGCAACATCATTACCGGCACCTCAGCGCGTTCCCGCGGGCTTCCTAAAATGTGTTTTGTAGATCGTCATTATATCATTTATATAGTATACTTTATTGAGACTAAAAATAATTTTAAATGTACAATTTTAAAATAAAATAAATAAATACTAAAATAATATATCTATTTTTATATATATTGAATTATAGATATTACGAGGTGGTCGTCCGTGGTGGAGCGGTAAAAGCGTGCGACTATATACGTGAAGGTTGTGGGTTCAATTTCCACTCGGAGGAACGAAATATTTAATACTTTTAGAACAAAAAAAAATTTTTAGAACAGAAAAATAAAATAAAATGTTGAGTTTCTCAACGTCGCGCTTTGCCTCGGTACCAGAGCGAGAAAAATGAAAATAGTAAATATTTCATTTCCTTCAGAGAAATTCGAACCTACAATCTGTCGCGCTTAAAGTCATATGCTTGTGCCCCGCCACGACTGACCTTAAATTGTGTTTTTGATACTTATACTTATTTACTACTTAAATTTTAAAATGCTTTATTGTTGGAGTCGGTGCCAATATTTTTCTTTTATTATTTTATTTTCGCTTTTGTTTAGCTCTGCTTGTCTATTTTTTATCATTTATTGTTATAGTTGATGCACTTTATCTAACTGATATTAGAATCAATTGCAGTGACTCTACATTCTTGATAACATCATATTAGCATAATTTTTTTTATTTTTTTGATTATTTATGATTTGAAAAAGAAGTTATATTTTAATATCATGCTAAAAAATAAAAAATATCATAACCAAACCAAACCCACTTTTTATACTATATTTTTTTTCACTAAGTTAAAAAAATATTTAAAACTCTAAAAAAAATATTTTATCTAACATTTTCATAAATTAGCTTGAACCTAGAAAATGTGTTTAAAAAATATGTTTTATATCATAGAAAAAGAAACCTAGACGGTAAAATGAGAGCAATAGCAAATTTCCCAGTGGCTTCCGGAACAAAACTTGCGACGAAAAACGAGATATAAATATTTCGAGCACCTGTACTCTACTGAGACCAACTTCTTCATTAAAGCTACGTGGCCACTGAAGGACATTAGTGACAGCAGAAAAAACATGCTGGATTTTATAAAACTAGCCAATTGCGAGTTGGCCTCGTACCAAGAAGGGCTCTGTACCATCTACAAAAAAAATACGTTTGTTGTATGGGAGGGACTCCCAAATATTTAACAAATATTTTATTCTATTTTTTTTAACAAATATTTTATTTAACCTTAACAAATATTTTATTCTATTTTTTTGTATTTGTTGTTATGTTGTTATAGAAATATCATATGTAAAAATTTGAACTGTTTAAATGTTATAGTTCATGAGGTACAGCCTGATGACAGACTAGCAGACAGCGGAGTTTTAATAATAGGGTCCCCTTTTGGTGGTCCCTAATAACAATATTAGTTATTAGAGGCCAACGTTGCGAATCATTTTATATTTGTTACTAGCTCTCATCTACAGCTTCGCCCACGTGATCAAATGGGAATAGTTAAAAGTTGTGTATGATTTCTTCGATAAATAAATTCTACATAAAAAATATTTTTCTATGGAATCCAGTAAGTAATTACTAATATTGGCGCGTACAACCAAACAGACTATTCAGCTTTATAATATTAGTATAGATGTCACTCAACACACTATGTTTCAAAGTTGGTGGGACAGCGGAAAGAAGAATGTCTTGATATTAGGTTATCGTTAGGGCGGTAGTAGTAAAGAAAACCTAATAATAGATTAAATATTCTATTGTGGCCGGTCGGGGAGCAGAGGCACAAAGTGTGACTGTAAAATCGACTGGCTGTGGGTTCGATCCCCATTCGAGAAAGTGAAATATTTATTTATATTTTCATTTCTTCGCTCTATTGTTGAGGCAAAGCGCGGCGTTGAGTTCCGCTACTCAGCACGCAATACTTCCAGAATTCGGCGGAAAGTGGAGAACGGAGTGTCTTAACACGTTCTCTCTGCCTACCCTTCTGTGTACGGTATACAGGATGAAGCTAAATTAAAGAAAACAGATTGCATAAGCCAGTAGTACTCTAATCAACTTAAAGGCCCCTTTTACGTACTTTTTATGTCACTCTGTACCCCGCACATAGCAGGGTAGGCAGGAAGTAGTCCCTAAGGGTACCTAGTGCTAAGACACTCCGTTTTCATTAAGACATTTCCGTTTTCCATATTTATTTCCGTTGAATGCTAGAAGCAATGTGTGTTGAGTGGTGAAAATCATCGCCACGCTTTTACCTCGTTACTAGAGCGAGGTATGAAAATATAAAATATTTCATTTCCTCGAGTGGTAAACGAACCCGTAACCTGTCACATATAAAATCACACACTTGTGCCTCTGCGCCACGACTGGCTTCAACGTTGTTATATTAAAAAAGATATAATAATACAATACTTATGTATATTTCACTAGCTCATAAAAATACTGTAACGAATACGAGCTTCAGGATTCATTATTAATTTGAAATACTGAAAAATAATATAAATAAAGTGGCTACTTATAAATAAATTACCATTGCCTCGTATACGAGAACTAGAGCGCTATATTCAAGTTACGCTTCACTGGATGACAGGAATTAAAAAAGTATAGTAACATCAAAATGTCGCCGAGGATTGAAACGAAATGCAATGGAAACTTGCGTTTCAATTAAATTTCATATAATTTTTGCGACGATCGCGTTCGCTTCAAGATTATTAACTTAAATTTATGAACCGACTTATTTAATTTAAGGATGCGATTATTGGGATTTTTATTATAATGAGCTTTTGGTGTTTTTTTATATTTTAAACAAACACTACAGACATGTGGTTCATATATTTTTAAATTTTTAAGGTTCCTTACCTCACACTGAAAAACGAAACAATAATAGAATAACTTTATTATTCATCTGTTCATCTGTCAAGAGCATTTATCTCGAGATTGTGGATGTATCAATACGAAATGAATATTAAATAAATATTAAATGTTTAGTCCATGGTCCCTTAAAACACAGAAATAATCAAGCTGCTAAGTAAACGCAATAAAAAAATAACAGCTTTTATGCATCGTTTTTGCTGCGTTTTGTTTCAAACTCGCCGCATAATTAAAACTTACGGGTAAATAATAGGATACTTCTTGTGGACTTATTGTTATGAAATTTGGCAAGAAAAGAGAACCTATAGTACAAATAAAGGAAAAAATTAAAGTGAAAGTTTATACATATTTCACAGAAGAAAATTATTACAAACTTATAATTGTAGTTCCTTTCATACAAAATGAATCCATTTTAAAGGTTGTATCGTTACCGTTATCTACAATTCTGAATTTGGTACGGAATCGTCGAGGGGCGAGTACGGTTCGCACTTCACCAGTTTTTTAATGTTGCCAAGCTTTGGCTATGGAATTAGAAGGTATATGAAACCACAACCGATATATCACAGTCCGGCGCCTGTGCCGCTGCACCACAAGGGACTGAACTTATTTATAATTATTTAATATACTCACTTCACTTTTTTGTTCGAAAAAAAATAGAAACAACTCAAATTTCCTTAATTAAGCCAAAAATACAAAATTTCGCAATTAAGTTGCGTTTTATGAGTATTCTTAAAATTAATTAAAACGAATCGAAAGCAAAACCATATATTTAGTGGTGCATAAAATTTCAAGATCCTTGTTTTTCCGCTTTAATCTGTGTAATGGTGGAAATGTGGTCCGTGGAATATTCTCAGAGCGAGCGATAAAATATTAAATTACTGTTTTTCTAAAATCTTAAATTTGAATATATTAAACCCCAGCTTTTTGAATATGTCCAAATAATTAGGATAAAAGCAATAAATATAAATGATGAGCTTATTCATCTTTGGATCCCCACTCAGGGCCACGATTATATTATATAACTTCATTTTGTATCCTGCGCATTGATATATGCAGTATACATGATGCCGGATATGCATGTTCTCTACTTGGGAACCAGGATACATCGTTCCCACCCTGAGATTTTCGTTCCCTACTTTCCAAATTTTTAAGACATTGCATTGTATGGCGGAACTCAACGCCGCTTTACTAGAACGAAGAAATTAAAACATCAAAGAGCTATTTCATTGCGCACGAAAACAGTGTCTTTTAGAAATAAAAAAAAATATAAATAAATTTCATAATACCACCCACACTTCACCGCTTCAGAGGACATTATCGTCGTCTTTAGAGAAATGTTTATGAAGAAACGTGACGTGTAAGAACTACGATAATCCCTAGCGTTTTATATTTTAAGTTGGATTTAAAGTATATATGAAATGTAAGTTTTAGTTTAATCGTTTAAGGAAAGAAAATAATTTAGGGAGTTGTGGCGCAGCGAATGTTAATGCGAATGTTATGAGTGCTGCGTGAAGTTCTGCTGCTCAACACGCAATTTTTTGAAAATTGAACGCAAAGTACACTGAGTGTCTTAGCACTAAGTTCCTAGGTTGTATACCCTGCTGTATGGGAGATACAGTGTAAAACTAAAAAAAAATATAGAGATTTATTCACGTTTAACATCATGTAAGAAGAGCTGAAATGCTTTTGCTTATGCAATGTAATTTATTTAGTTTTTTCCAGTCCCTCAGAAGGTGACGGTAGGGGTTAGGCTGGCAAGGCCTATCTTGCCAATTATTTATAATATTGAAAATAATTTTGTTTGTGTGTGAATATATATTCATATTTAAAAAAAATATTAACTTTAAAAAACTCATTGTTGAACATACTGGCGAAAATATAAAAAGCTTGACGAATATAATATATGAAAAAGTTGATCATATATACGCACAAGCAACGGAAATAAATTGCGTAAATCATAACATTTGAAGCCCCGTTTCGTTTGCTTGCCTTGCTAGGGAAATGAGTGTAGATAATAAAATAAACCTGTCAAGTATGAGTCGGGTCCGCCTATCGAGGGTTCCGTACTAATTTCAGAATGTACAAAGTACAACTTCAAAAAGTTGACAAATTTTAGTTTGCGGGAGTATACGTTTATTTCGTAGAAAATGAACTATAAATAAAGGTGTGTATTTTTTTATGCAATACACATAAAATATATGTGTAAATACATATACATTTTGAAATTTAGGATTTTTGCTTATTCTTCTAATAAGTTCTCACTTCGCTCCATTTCATAACTATAAGTCCGGTGAATAGTGAATTTCATATTTAACGCACCAAAAAAGTTTATATAAGTAAATGGTGGTATTTGTAAATTTGATATTATTTTGTTAACTGCCAGACAACAAAGTAATCCTATATGGGTTCCGTTTTTTTCCTTTTGAGGTACGCAACACTAAAAACAAACGGGCAACTAAGCTCTTCCATAAAGCTTGTAGATTTATCTCAATTTCACATTATTTCAACTTATCTACTAATAGGAACAAAATGTGGGGTAAACAAAAGTAAACACGATAAAGAGAAGTCATATAGAAGTTTAGGTTGAGGCCGTTGTGGGGCAGCGGCTCACCACCTGACTGTTAACAACTATTGAACATAGAAAACTTTAAAAACATGAAGGACCCTTGGGAAGTGTAGGGGAGCATAAAAATATGAATTCCTAAATTTTGCGAAAAAACGGGATGAAATGAGACATTTTTTTAAAGTAATTAAGTCAACGCAGACGAAGTCGTGGGGTAACTATCGTCTCTATAATGAAAAGTACTTGTTATTTTATACGTATATATAATACGTTTGGACTCACTGTCATTAAATACCACTTTAATTTCTTACAAATAAATTATCAACAAAGCCTATCATTCAATACGCTTCTCAAATGTCCTATCCATTAAATACAATTTGCAAAGACATCAACCTAAAAACAACATAAATACATTCTAAATAGAGTTCAATTTTATATAATTTTGTAGATTCATCACAATTTTACTATATATTACAATGAAAAATAGATTCTACTGTTAAAATAATAAAGTATAAAATGAAAAAGCAATAGCTCAGAAGTGGATGAAACGGCTTCTAGTGATTTGGTGAAATCCGTCTGAAGTCCGTAGAATTAGGACCCTAAGTAAATAGGATTACGTATATTTGTTCAACATAACTCCCAGTTGGGATAATCTATTTTATTTTGGGAGATTTTTGTATTACAAGCCAAAAAGCTCCACTCCTAAGCAATGATGAGTTGAAAATTTTATTTGTTGTTGTGTATTCGGTTCTAAAAAGAATATATGAACTTGTAGATTTTTGATAAAATTGGTTTCACTAGAAGCTTCTGAGTGTCCGCACTTTCCGTCGAGTTTTCTAGGTATTAAGTGTTGGATGGTGAAACTCAACGCTTTAGCTTTTTGTTGGCAGAGCAAAGAAATGAAAAAATATCAAAAAATAATAATTCATTCCCCCAAATGGGAATCAAATCCAGAACTTTCGTGTTTACGGTTGTGCTTGAACGATAGCCTCAAACTGTCTTACACTTTAAAGATTTATTTAAGAAATATGCCTTATCTTAGCAACGATAATTATAAGAGTACAAGAGTTTATTGAAATCTAAAAAAATCTTAAGCGATGTGTCCCCATTCTAAATTACAACACTATTAATTTAAACTAATGCAAAATTATTTGTAAGGAAACATTGTCCTTAACGTTATATTTTGTGGAGAGTAAATCTTTTGTCCCTCAAATTCAATGGGCCGCAAGTGAAAATAATAATAAACGAATAGATCATTGATATAACCATGTCATTTCTAGATATAACTTCATTTTTCTTAAATAAAAAAAATAAATTAGCTTCACGCTGTATCCCGCACACAGCAGGGTAGGCAGAGGGAACCTAGCGTTAAGACACTGCGTTCCCCACTTTCTGCCGAATTCTGGAGGCATTGCGTGTTGAGTGGCAGAACTCAACGCCGCGCTTAACCTCGACACCAGAGCTAAGAAATGGAAGTATAAATTTAAGTAAATATTTCATTTCCTCTAGTGGGGATCGAACCCACAACCAGTCGGTTTTGCAGTCACACCTCGTGCCGCTATGCCACGACCGGCCTCTTTCATTTTTCTTTCTATAATATAAAAAAATGTATAAACTTATTTTTCCAATTTTAAAATCAGCGTAAAATAAAAAATATCGAGACCTGAATCGAACCCATAACCGTCTCCGTAACAGTTTTTACAATATGAGAAACATTTTAAAAATATAAATTTAAATGAATGACAAATATTTGTTTTATAGCACTAGACTAGGTTATCTCTAAGAACTCCATTATACGCGAGAGAAACGTGAAGTTCATTTATAACTTTCGTTGTTTACATATTTTATGAAGGATGAGGCGGTTGTCGCGCAGAGGCACAAGCGACTATAAATGCGACAGGTTGTGGGTTCAATTGTCTCTCGAGGAAAAAGTATATTATTTATATTTGTATTTCTTTGCTCTTTTCGAAGAAAAGTGTGGTGTTCTGCCACTCAACCGTCAATGTTTCCAGAATTCGGCGGAAAATTGGGAGTGAAAGTGTCTTAAATGGAGGAATCGTCTTAATACAAGGTCCCCAGTTTCCCTCTGCATACGGCAATGTTTTTAGCTTCACGCTGCAGGCAGTGCATCCTGTGCATTGCAGGGTAGGCAGAGAGAACTGAGAAGCTACATTCTACATTCTAACCTTTAATAATCAAATACATACAGCTATATTCCAAGTAAATAATAGAAGTAAGCAACTTATATTATAAAATACCAAATATTAAATACCCAAAAGTAAAATTTAAAATAATTAACTAAAATTACTTCAAAAGTTGTAAGTTGTTGTCTTTAATTCCACTTTGAAATGAGTCTTCCAAAAACTTTAAATCTCAACTCGAGTCCCGAACATAAACGAGACGCGTCGCGACATTATCGAGAGAGTTCAGCGTTGGAAAATTGTTTCCAAGGATCTCCGATCTGAGACAATGGCTTTTAGGATGGACTTCCACTGGATGAAATACTAAAGAATACAATGATAATATTGAAAAATCTTTAATTATTTAAGTTTAATAAATAAGAATAGAATTTCTTTTTATATTAATATCGCTTGATCCGGTTAAACTATTAGATTGTTTACTTATTACACTAAATTGCGTTCGTGTTCTAAATATATAATGTACTTATGTTTGCAAAAGGCTTAAGATATATAATGGGAAAATTAATGTATAGTGATTGGCGAACAGACAAACAGACAGACAAGAATTCTGCCGAGTAGTTTTTTAGCTCCTATAAACGATATGTTAACCAACTTAATTATATTTTATATATTTCATGTTCAGAATTGACTTTTCTATTCTTTTATTATATATGGAGATAGAGATTATTAAGGATCAAAATAAACATATTTCAGTTATTAAGTATTTTTGTATAGTGCAACAGGCAATATCTTGATTTTGGGTAGAAAGTGGGGAACGAAGTGACGTGACACTAGGTTGTTTGTCTACTTTGCTTTGCATACAGTGTGAAGCTGAAAACATGATTCTGTTAATTAAAATAAAAAAAATACATAAAATATATTTTTCCACATTTAGTATTAAATACGCAGGTATTAAAACTTATTATATAGGGCACTTTTCGTTAACCTACAACTACGAAACTTAGTATGAAAAAAGTACAATACAACTAAAGGTAATGTATATTACAACATAGAGGTTCTTTTTTTAATGATATCATGTCCTCAATTCAGAAGACGCCTTATGAAATTATAATAATATAATTTTATGTGTCTACGTTATATACAAAACGTTTTACTTTTTCCATAAAGACAGTCCTAAAGCATATATTTCACAAATATGATAAGTCCCAAAATTGCAACTAAAATTCATCCATTTGTCCATGACTGTATATTCATTATTAAAAATACTTAAAGGGAATAAATGAAAATTATAATAGATAATAATTCGTTTCTCCGAGTGGGGATCGAACCCACAACCGTTACAATGCAGTCCTTGTGCACCAACGCCACGACAGTCTGAATTACTATTAACAAAAAATATACCTGAAAACGAAAATATGATAAATATTTCATAAGAAAGAACTCCACCTTCTACTTCCATCTTCTTGTAGAGAACTCCTTTAATAGTAACTGACAATGTCTTGAGTTTCGTGTATTGGTACTTAGTATTCAAATGAGTGATATTTTTTTTTCTCGTGCTTAAAATAAATTATAACCATATTACATTTAACATATTTATTACTGAGGCCAGTCGTGGCGCAGCGGCACGAGGTGTGACAGGAAAACCGAATGGTTGTGTTGAGTTCTGCCACTCAACACGCAATGTCTCCAGAATTAAGAAAATGGGGAACGGAGTGTCTTAACACTAGGTTCCTTCTGCCTACCCTGCTGTGCGGGATACAGCGTGAAGCTGATATTTATTACTAGCGTCTGATTGTAAGCAAGACGGTTATGGGTTTGACTGCCATTTGTGAAAATGAATTGTTTTTCATTTTTCTCGCTTTGGAAACATGAAAAATCGCAGCGTTGTGTTCCGCCACTCAACACGCAATGTCTCGAAAATTAGTTGGAACAGGGAAACGGAATGTCTAAGCACTAGTTAAAGTTCCCTGTACCTACCCTGCTATAATATGCAGGTAACCCCGTAAAGCAATTTTTTACTACTATAGAAAATTCTAAAACATTAAAACAACATATTTAATCAAGATATACTAGAAACAAGAAAGTTAATAGACACACAGTAAGTAGTGCAGAACAAAAAGCATTTCCACTTTTCTGGAAAGTCATCCTAACAGCCGAGATGCTCATAGCGAGCAAAATTGAAATTTAAACGTGGAAAAAGTCTTACTCCGTAGAACAATGTCCTTTGTAGTTATTACTTTAATCTACAAAATGAATATGATAATGTGGTGATATTTAAATTTTGTAGGATATTAACTTTATCTTGATTCAGAAATAAAAATAAGGCCAGTCCTCTGCCTATCGTGCTATGTGCGGGATACAGCGTAGCTACAAATAATGAAATAAACATATATTTTTTTATATCTGAAATATTTTTTCTAATAACAAAAATTCAAAAAATATTGAGGCCGTCGTGGCACAGTGGGAAAGAGTGTGAATGTAGAAGCGTTGATTGTGGTTTCAATTCCTAAGTATGCCCTAAAATAAAATATTGCAGAGACAAGGTTAGCGACACTTTCTCGAAAATTAGAATAAAATTGAGTATATCCACTGGCTCTGCCTAAATGTGCGAAAAAATGTAAAGCCGAATAAAAAAATATGTCCTATAGGTACATGCATAGAAAATCTTCGATCATAATAAAAAATAAGATTTTCTTCAAATAATATCATAACTTCAGGCTATAGGTTTACTGCAAATGAAATATCGGGCCGTAGGCACTTCTCATAAGTTTTGAAATGAGTCAGCAAGGCCTACTATCATTTCTAATAGTATTCGAGAGAAAAAGCTCGAGGCTCTAAGTATTTTGACTTTACGTCTTATTTCCCGCATATAGCAGAAAAGGGAGAGGGCACATAGTGTGCGTGTGCATTAAATAGAGAACAAAGTGAACAAGAATTTTTCTAGACATTGCGTGTTGAGTGGCAGAACTTAACGTTGCGCTTCAGCTTATTAATATAAGCAGAGCGAAGAAACGAAAATATTGAGTCATTCATCCGAGTGACTGTCGAATCCAAAACCGTCGATAACAGTCACGCGCTGTACCACTGCGCAGCGACGGGCTTAATGATTTTATAGTTTTAATAATAGAAAACGATTAAAGCGGTCGTTTCGTAGTATTTTAATTCTTTTCATGTCATATGTAAATTGGAAAATGGATTGTTTTAACATTAGATTTACTCTGACTACACCAAAATGCGGGAAAATCGTGATGCTTGAAACAAAAAGGACCTAAAAACTAGGGAGGAATTTTGTTTTTTTCCTGCTGCAACGAGATAAATAAAATTCTGCCACTCAAATAACGAAATGCCTAGAAAGAACCTGGTTCTCTGTACCTACATAAATCAGTTGGAGAGAAAAAGCCAAGACAAAAAAAACCGGAACGGAGTGGGCACATTATGCTATGTTGTGCTTTACAGGAAAAGACATAAGTTAAAAAATCTTATTATATTTCTTATCAACATTTTAGATGTGATGTGATAATGTTGATTAGAAATATAAGAAATATAATATGATTTTTAAAATGTACAATATACGTTTCCTCTACATATACACAAGAAATCTTGGAGATTCTTTATCACCTATCACAAAATACATTAAAAGATTTCACATAAACTTTTAAAACAAAAAGCCCAAAATTCTCTATTTATAACAATATCTAACAAAATTAGTCACTCGTTAAAATTTAAAATATACAATCGTATTTTGTATACAAATTAAATAGCAACTACAACACAATGACGGACAAACAGACCGCAAACATTTATCAGTACTAAAGCGTGGTTTACGAGTTACTTTAAAAGATTGCCTCCCTTTATATTTCGCATTCAGTGTCCTCACAGACGATATAACCACGTAGCTGTAAAGTTGTCATTCCATAAAATATATAAAAATATATTGAAATAAACGCAAAAAAAGTAAAATTGGAAACTTCGACAAGGTGTATAAAACACTAAATAATGTTTGTCATGTTTCAAATAGTCGAGGCCAGTCGTGTGACCGTAAATGCAAAAGGTTGTGGGTTCGATTCGACTCATTCGAGGAAATTAAGTAATTAATTAATAATTTTGTTTTTAATTCGAATGTTAATAGTATTAATTTTTAAATTAACCCAAGCCCCAAGGACGGTTAATAAGGAAAAATTGAGAAATTTCGTTAAGTATCAGTAATTAATCTATATTTTATGCAAGTTTTACAGTTCGCGACGCCAGAGCTGAGGTTTGCATTGAGCGCCTATTAAAGTAGAGCCAGAAAAAAACTTAAAATAATATATTATTAAAGATCAATAAAAAATTAATCTGCTATCAGTACAAGAGATGTAGACGGGTGGTCAAAACGGGGTTTGTTTTGCGATTTGGCCAAGCAAAACATATGCATTACATTACACCTACACTATGCAGGGTGGAAGCGTCAGCGCTCCTTTTATGGAAACAGCATATTGGGTAAAATATTTTAAACCCATACCTAAAGAAATTAATCAAGATACCTTAAAAGTTTAGACGTAGGTTTTTTTTTTCATTTCTCGATGTTTATCCATACCGTATTTCGGGTAACGCATAGATACCTATAACGTAAACTCATAGTACTACAAAAATACTACTAAAGGTTAAACAACTTTGAACTTTGCCGCCAATATCTACGGCTCGATTTTGGAGTGAGGCGTATGCGGCGGTTTCCCTTTGATAGGTTTATGTCTACGTGCGTCTTTCTTGACAAATGGCGTTTTATTAGCATATTGCAAATTTAAGACTTATGTGATTTTCTCATTAATGACATTGTCACAACTGGACGAAATTACAATGGGATCATATGGAAAGGACCAGGTTACGAATAAAAAAAGAATAATCAAATTCGATTTACTCACTCCAAAGTTCTGACATAACAAATATAAAAAAAAACCAATCGAATTGATGACCTCTTTTTACAGAAGTCGGCTGAAAATAGTATTGAGCAATTTCATATTACGCTTCTTCATGATAAAAACTTCAACATATTTGTGGTGCTATTTAAAGGTAAAGAAAATACTAGCTTAGCCTTCAATCCACTGAAACAAAGACAAAGGGAAGATAAATAAACAAGATAACATATAAAGTAATCGGTAAAATGTTCAAAAGCATTAACACTAAAGCGATTACTTTAGCCAACCAGAGCGTAAGAGGCTTAACAAATAATAGAGCAGGAAACGTGTGTATTTGTATAGAAATGTATTTATTTATATTTAATAGAAAATAACAAAATGTAAATGTATGTTAAACTAACTATACAAAAACTATTAAACAGAAATTCTAAATAAATATATATTTTTTCTGTTTGTGTTATAATATATTTATGGTAATTATTATGGGTGTTCTTACTCGAATGGTTGATTTATATTAAACTTTCTGCTGCTGCCACTTAACACATATGTACCTTTGAACAGATGGAAAGTTAAGAACGAATGACTTATTTCTAGATCTTATCCTATCTGGTAAGGAAATAGGTAAAAATAATAAATGTACACTATAAAGAAGTTTCAAATTCTAAATTGCTACAAATCTAATTGCATTATTAAGGCATTACTTTAACAATAATTAGCATCAGCGCCGTCATACCAGTGGTGGGCAAGCTTTTCACTACGGGCTATAAAACATTTTGTACTAAACAATATATTTAACAGCTTACAGCTTAAACAACAGCTTCTTTTTATAGATAAAATGTTTAACATTTTTACAAAATGTATTCTTAATTCTATGCATTTATTGAATTTAGAAGAATATGGAAGAATTTAGAAGAATATGGAAAGTTATAAAAGTACATATTTATATTGTAAATATAAATATATTCCCGAATGATACAGTTATGTCTTGATATATACTTAAAAAAAAAAAAAAAATAGGATTTAACGCATTTAAAAAATTTAAAGAAAAGGAAGAAAAACGAGAGAATGAGTGATAAAACCATGGCAAAAAGTAACAATGCATAGTTTTTATAAATGTTTCTCTAAATTTAACTCTAAGGTTTAAGGTATATATAGAAAAGCATTGAATTATCTTATACATATGTATGTATACCTATGATCTAATTTCAAAGTAAAACACGTAAGTGTGTATATTATTTTTTTATTCATTTATAAATGCAGTACATTTAAATGTTAATAAAGTGCATCACATAAATATCAAACATTTACTTAAACTTATAATACTAATCCTAGGCCTGAATGCACAACCTCTGGCTTATCATGATTAACAGAAACTATTTATTTTATTTTATAACTTAACAGGATACAGTCCTGTATAAGCAGGGTAAGCAGATGGTTTCATTCTCGGCACCCAGCCCAATTTTTCAGGTGGAACTTAATTTCTAAGTTTAAATCGAATCTTTAGCTGTCACACCTATAGCTGTTCACAGTCACTCTCTGTGCCACTGCCCCTATAGTAACTACTTACTATGCCAATGTTCCAGGCAAAGTAAGAAAAACGAGAACAACGAAGTAGAATTTCGTATTTTAGAAATGGAACAATTTAAGCAAGCAAGCAGCTAAAGAGATTGGCTTCCCGCAGGCCTGTACATATGCATACAGATTTTATCGGAAAGCCCACTGTGAATGCGAATACTTTTAGAAAAACTGCAGTCTAAAATAGTCTTGATTTGAGTGATGACCTACAGCTAGTTTTTAAAAAGGTTTTTTAAATTAATATTTTCATGTCATTAGGACTTATTGTGGCGTTGTGTTCCGCTTCGCAGAACTAACGTTTACGTAAAGCTATCTATGTAGAGGTCAGTCGTAGCGCAGGGGCACGAAGTGTGACTATAAAATCGACTGGTTGTGAGTTCGATCCCGACTCGAGGAAACAAATTATTTATTTACATTTATATTTTAATTTCTTCGCTCTGGTGTAGAGACAAAACGCGGCGTTGAGTTTCGCCACTCAATTAACAACTCCAGAACTCAGCGGAAAGCGGGGAACGAAATACACTAGGTTCCCTCTGCCTACCCTGCTGTATGCGGAATACATCGTGAAGCCGATTTTGTCTATGTCTAATTAGACGTAATGTGCTGATGAATGTTAAATAATCTCTGTTAGTCGAAAAATGGATTTTTTTTTTACTTGGTTATCCTACATAATCTAATCTTATTTATTATAGCAGTTTAAACACTTATTTTTTTAAAAATTAACTACCAATATTAGTTTGGAATTATTGTTTTCTACGATATATCTTTTTTTTTTTTCTTTTTCGGATATTTTCCCTTATTTTTATTACTAGGGAAAGTAACCTATGGATTTTGATACGCTGCGAATTTCGTACAAAATTCAACAAAAACGATTTTAAAACGCTCGTAGCTTTTGATTGCGTTGATAAAGGACTAAATTTAAAAAAAAATACAAAAATGCAACCACTTCTCCGTAGTGATTAGATAAAATAATAAAAACTATATTATACTATACTAAACAACACACTGACTGTAAGCGTGATGGTTGTGGGTTCGATTCCCACTGGGAGAACATGAATTATTTTCATTTCCTCTATCTAGTGACAAGATATAGCGTGGCCATGGGCTCTGTTACTAATACGCAACATCTCCTCTATTGGGTAATGCTTGAGAAACAGAATAACTTAAGCAGAATAACTAGATTAGGTTAGATTCTCTTTTCATATCCTGCTATATATCCTGATATATATGGGATACAACGTGAAGCTAGATAAAAAAGAACAACTAGGCCAAATATCTCAATATAAAGCAAATAAAAATCGCTTTTAAAAGATCAACTAAGAATTGATTGGTCGTTTTTGTAAACTCCGAATGACTTTCAGATTCTACGACACGAAATTTCCATTTAGGCCTTGCAGTGTTTTTTACTTCGCGTGAGAGATCTCAATTTTCACATCTTTTTTTATGGAAGAGTATCTAATTTTTAGAGTTTTTGTCCAAATAGAAGTTAATATTTGTTTGTTTATTAGCTTCCTCTGCTTATTGAGGGACGTATAACGTGGCGTGAGACCGTCGTGGCGCAGGGGCTCAAATGAGCGTCTATAAGCGCGACGGTTGTGAGTTTATTCGGACTCGCGGAAATGAAATATTATTTTTTCTCTGTTAGCAGGTCAAAACGCAGCGCTGATTTTAGCCACTCAACATGCAATGCCACGAGAATCCAATTTTTCCCGTAGCTTTGGAATTATCATGAATCCTTTACCTTGTAAACTCTTTAATCAAGCTACATGCCAGATTTAAACTTTACTTTACTTTAATGTGTATATTAAATAATAAAAGAATAGTATAAAAATAAGAGGCCAGTCGGGGCGCAGGGGCACAAAGTGTGACTGTAAAATCGACTGGTTGTGGGTTCCATCCCCACTCGAGGAAATGAAATATTAAATATTCATTTACATTTAAATTTTCATTTCTTCGCTCTGATGTCGAGGCAAAGCGTATCGTTGAGTTTCGCCACTCAACACACAATACACCCTAAACTCGGCGGAAAGTAGTGAACGGAGTGTCTTAACACTAGGTTTCCTCTGCCCACTAACTCAAGACTAACTTAATATGTTCACTAAATTTTATATTAACTTCAACCTTGCCGAAAATGACACAAGTTGTATATAATGTTATATGAAACGTTTATCATTTTAATCCCTACACACCCTTCATAACCCCCGAAATGGCTATTAAAGGTCTTAAATCCGTTATTCAAGTGTGAAACGATAAATAACGGTAATAAAATAATACAGTGGTTTAGAAAAAGCAATAAAATGTTTTCAACTAAATAATACGAGACTAAAAATTTTGTATGAAATTTATGTATTAATTTTTTTTAGAAATTAAATATTTTTGAACAAACAATGCTTCCAGAATTTGGCAGACAGACCTAATGTAATAAATGGAAATGTCTTACCACTACAGCGGAGTATCTTAACAATAGGTTCCTAGGTTCCCTCTGCCTACTCTGGTGTATGCGGGATGCAACGTGAAGGTGGCAGTCAAATTTTAGCTGACAAAGTTGAAGGACTGACACTTAGGATATTAACTGTATAGTTACAGCCATTTTAGGCGTTTAACTTAATTAAACAAAAGATTTATGAAGCTTTGTTTTATTTAACATTTTTCTTTATAAAGATAATAAATGTGAACGATAAAAGCAACATTGAAACGGATCTCTTAGAAGTGTATCTTGTAGGGGCTTGGTTCACAATTTTAATAAAAAGTTGCTTCATATTTTTTCCGCCTAGCAGCACAAGAGGAGGAGGGACCCTAGTTTTAAGATTCTCCGTTTCCTATTTTCCACCCAATTTAAAGAGCATACTTATATCAAATAGTACATTTTTTTTTTTTTTTTTTAGTATAGTACATATTAAATATCATAAGAATTATAGTCAGTCAGGAGTAACAGCCACTACGCTAAGGTGCCGTCACTTGTCTTTCAATTTACAGAATAACATTACATAATAAAAAAAAACTAAATCACAATTAAAATATTATTTTTCAGTTAGGTCATTACAAACATTTGAATTAGTGTCAGTCCATGTAACTACCATTTTTTTACTATGCCCGAAACTTCCTCGCGGCTTCACCTGTAAAGATTAAAAAATATGTTATTTCTTTATTTTCATATATATATTTTAGTTTTAAATTTTGATCAAACAATAAAATTGTAACTTTTATATTGAAAAGACAAATTGTTGAGTTTCTTGCCAGCTTATGTCAGCAGAACTGCCTTCCTAGTAGGCGTTCATTCGACGATTCAAAAGTATTTGCAAAAGTCTGCTTGAATAAGGAAAGTCTATTCAAGTGCGAGTCGGTCTCGTTTGCCTATGGCTTCGCACCAATTTTATGATTATAAGTTAGCAAGACTTATAAAACTTGACAATCTTAAGATTGCGGGTAACAAACTTAAGTATGCATACATTTTGTATAAAATAAACTATTATACGAATATAAAAAAATTAAATTAAATCAAATCAGCTTCACGCTGTATCCCGCACACAGCAGGGTAGGCAGAGGGAACCTAGTGTTAAGACACTCCGTTCCCCACTTTCTGCCGAATTCTGGAGGCGTTGCGTGTCGAGTGGCAGAACTCAACGCCGCGCTTAACCTCGACACAAGAGCGAAGAAATGGAAATATAAATTTAAGTAAATATTTCATCTCCTCGGGTGGGGATCGAACCCACAACCAGTCGGTTTTACAGTCACACCTCGTGCCGCTGCGCCACGACCGGCCTCAAACAACAAATATAAATTTGTAATTATTTTTTTAATGTTATATCTGCAGATTTGCATCTTTTTATTTTTCTTTATTTATAATACAAGTTCTCACTTCTCCAAATTTCGTAATTGCAGATCTATGAGAAGTTTTGATTACGCGGCGAGCTTCATACAAAATGAAGCATAAAATTTGTTTCGTAAATAAAATAACTAAGTGATTCCTATCTTTTGATTAATATGATTCGTAAGGTAAATATTTTTTGTGCCTCAAAAGACCGTAAGACGTACCAACAGACGGATGTACAATAAATTGATTAAAATACATGTAATATGCCTGTCGTATTCAAATGTACCGTACGTTTGAGTAAGACATAATAGGTCGAGATCCCATTGCTTAAATCTGTAGGTATGTATCTGTAGGTATAAATCTGTAGGTATCTGTAGGCTTTTCTAATGAAACTTATATTTAAGAATTATACATAATAGTAGAATAGATTACACTAGGGTTGCGTAAAAGAATCCTGCCGCAATCACCTTTAATTTATTTTTTTCGTAACGCGTTTTTGGAGAATATTGTACTCATAATATGTTTTTTATGTGAATCCCGCATCATTTAAAAGAAAATTGCATAAGGAATTGGAAAAACAATGGTTGCCAGCTCTCAGTCTCCCGCAAGCCCAGGGTTGCCTGGTTTAAACAGGTCACTTAATGGTAATATTTACAATCATGTGTTTTCTTATGTCTTCATTAATTAAAGGTGATTGCGTCAGGATTCTTCTAGGCAACACTAGTGTAATCTTTTCTACTATCATGTATCATTCTTAATTATAAATTTCATTAGAAAAATAGATTCCCACAGATTTAAGCAATGAGATCTTAGGCCATAAGTGTATTTTGCTTGTCTCTGAAATCTCTATATATTAGCGGAAACCGCATTAAAATATGTTGCGTAATTTGAAAGGTAACATTGATAAAAAAATACTTTGTTAAACTATGTAAAAATAAAAAGGATATCGGAATGTTTTTAAGTGTTATAACGTCCCCTAGCATATGATAGATTTAATAGGAAACTTTATGACGGTGTAACTTAAAGACTTAATGTTATTGAGATTAGAATATTCATGTGAATATAGTATTAACATAAAATATTTTATAAGAAAAACGTGTACGTTAACGTGTGTGTGTGTGTTTTGTAATACAGGTGGTTTTCCAAATGGAAATCGAATTCACAATTATCGCGTTTACGCCACTTCCACTGCGCCTTTTCGGCTTGTAAATGATGATAAATAAACTTTTTATAATTATTTTATAGTATAACTGTATAGGATAATAATACAAACATAGCTGATAAGACATGAAAATAGGTTTCATTTAGTTTAGATTCAAATCAAGATGCTGCGTATGGTTTCATCCAATCACCACAATCCACGTGCTTTCTATTAGTATTGAGTTTTAAATAGTGAAATACAAATTCCAATTAAAAAAAATCTTAATTCTATTGGAGTTTTGTAATTTTCATTTGTAATGTAAAGTCGAATGAACATAAAACTACCACCGGCAGTCCCTTGTTTAACGACTGAGTTACAGTTGACTGAGTGTATTTAATTACAAAATTTTTGCATCACGCCATGGTTGTTGAATCGATCCTCATCTAGAGTAGAGAATTCTTTTGGAGTTTCAATTTAAATACCGTTTTTTTCTTCTCACACAGCAAGATAGACAGAGGGAACCTAGTGTTGAGACACTCCGTTCTTCATTTTCTGCTGAATTCTGGAGGCACTGCGGGTTGAGTGGCGGTACTCATGGCCGCGATTGGCCTCGACACCAGAGCGAACAAAAATATAAAAAAAACGAATATTTCTTTACCTCGAGTGGAGATCGAACCTGTCGCATTTACAGTCACACCCTTACACCTTTACGCCATGACTGACCTCAAACGAAGACGAAATGTAAAGTTAAAAATAAAACAATATAAAAAGCTGAACAAAATAAAATGAAGTACATAATATCGTATTGTCAATATAAATATGAATTTCCTCACGCACTCAGACAATGCAAACATCTCGAAAAATATCCGAGATGTGAAAAAAAAATCTCAACAGATTTTTATTTTATGGAACGGGCCAAGAGCGAGCAGACAGTGATAGTTAAGTGCTTAATGTATCCGAAGAGGCCGTCGTGCGCTGGGAAATTGAAATTGCTTAACAAGGAATTTCTCTGAGGCTTTTTTTTATTTATGCTTTTTATAATTGTATTTTTTAATGTTATTTTCAATTCGATCTACTTGAGCCTTTGTGTTTCTTGTTTCGTTTGATTATATTAAGGACAACGTTCGTGTCCTCAGTCTGATTAGACAGTGTACTGATGCAATGTTTTTAATAATGAAAAAAAAATATAATCAAAAGGATGTATAGCTAGATTTTATTTATCTAAAACTGTCCGTAGATATTATTTAATTTTCTACGTAAATATTCGACACTGTAGTGACAAATTCAAGGTCTATCTTATTGAAAACAACGACTGTTACTGATATTTAATTAAAATATATTTGAAGTCGTATTTTGGGTTATACTTTAAATATTACCCAAAAAATTATCTCAAATTTTGCCACTCCATTTTTTACTTATAATGGATAAATTGAAGAACAGAGTAATTAGCCACTAAGGATCTGACCACCAAGAAAAAAAAAATAAAACATATATTTTTTTAAATATCTGTCTTTGCAGAGAAACCGCGTCTTAATCAAAGTCTACTTTATGAGAGTTATTCAGTTTTAATATTTTGCCTGCGAAATAAGCTCTAATGGCGAGCGTTTATGATAAAGGCTTTCATTAGACTATGTCATGCGTTATAAAGTGTTTTCTGTTTATAATGTGTTCGAAATTTAAATTGTGTTTGTAAAGTGGTTTAGTATAAGTTTTGTTTTAAATATTTCTTTCTATGAAATTGATGTCTCTAGGTTGAGATTTTTCGTGTGGTATATTGATACCTGGTATCCAGAATTAAAATAAGTACCATATTATGTGTGTAAATACTCAAACGGTTACCTATACAGAGTGTTTTTTTCATTACAATTTTTACTTTTGTAGGTGTTTACGTTTTTGGTATCTATTAGTAACACGTTATACAGTATGGATAAAAATAGTGAAACGAAAAAAAAATCCTACGTCTCAACTGTTAACGAATTTTGATTTTTTTTTTTAATAAGGGTTTGAAATATTTTACTCTATATACTGCTCCAGTAAAAGGAGCGCACCTGTATAATATTAAACTCAATAATGTAAAACTTGTTAAATATTAATTTTATGCTATTAATCTTTACTTTTTTCTATTTATGCCTAGGCTTTTTTCCGTTTATGGTCCGGTTTAGTGTTTAGACACTCCGTTTTCCGCTTTAAGCCCGGTTTTCATTGCGAAGAAGAAATGAGCTGGTTATGCTTAGGACGAAACGTTAACGTTATACGTTAACGTTAAATAAAATATATTTCCAGCAACAAAGAGTTTTGTATGTTGTAATTACTTCACTGAGCGAGAGAGTTCATTTGAACTCTTTCTACTCGCTCAGTCCTTTCTAAGCGACTTTTTATTAGATAAAATCTAAATATGCAATTTACGATACGACGTCTTATGCAACCAGCCAGTTGTGGCGCAGAGGCACAAAGTGTGATTGTAAAATCGACTCGTCTCGACTACATCGATCGTTGTAGGTTCAATCCCCACTCGAGGAAATGAAATATTTATTTTCATTTATATTTTCATTTCTTTGCTCTAGTGTGGAGGTAAAACGCGGCGTTGAGTTCTGCCACTCAACACGCTATGCATCCAGAACTCGGCGAAAAGTGAGGAACGAAGTGTTTTAACACCAGGGTTCCCTCTGCCTACCCTACTGTGTGCAGCATGAAGCTGGTTTAATTTAATTTTAAACAAAACCTTAATGGGTCCGCTCCGCTCGCCATGGTAGCTGGATGTTACTATCAAATACGATCTCTGCACCGTTCTTTCTCTAACAAAGTGGAAAGATGAAAATAATTTAAACAGGGTGGTAGTGTTAGCACCACTTTAAATGAAACCAGTTTTAACTACTCTTTAAAAGCCTGATACAATTATTTTTTTTCCAAAAATGAAGGTTTTTTTTAAAACAAAATAAATAATAAAATTATTTAGAAACTGCCGCATACGCTTCATTCCGAAATCGAGTCGTAGGTATTGGCTGCAAAGTTCAAAGTTGCTTAACTTTTAGTACTATTTTTGTAGTAGTATGTGTTTACATTATTGGTATCTATGTGTCACTGCGTCACGCGAAATACAGGTATGGATAAACATCGTGAAATTAAAAAAAATCCTATGTCATAGTCATGTAAGCTGTTGAGGTATCTAGATTAATTTCTATAGGCATGGGTTTAAAATATTTTACCCTATATGCTGTTCCCGTAAAAGGAGCGCTGACACTTCCACCTGAATATTAACATTCTCCCGAGAGAGGGTCGAATGCACAACCATCGCATTTAGAGTCGGACGCTATCCCACAGCAGCACAACGGCCCCAATATATTATAATGGAGTAGAATAACTACATTTTTTATGCAATTGAAAAGGCGCTTTTTATTTTTTTTTATATATATATAACTTTCAGATTTTTAAACGAAATACTTAATTAAACAAATAATAGAAAAATACTTCTACATAAATTTGTATTCAATAACGATTTGTATTTATAATACTTACCTAAATAAAAATGCAAAATTGTAAGTAAAATTGTGAACATATAAAACTATGTATTTACAAGAGAGTGTACTTACTGCCAATAAAGGGTAGCCAGAGAGAACGGAGCGCCAAACGCTACGATCTCTGCATATCTGTTTCTCCTCATCTACTATTATCTCTTTTTAAATGCCATTCGTGGGGTTCTCACGCTTCTTACCTGACCTTCCTATATAGAATCATCGATACCGTATTCTGGAACTTTCAACCGAGATCTTCCCCTACTTCTTTCGCCACTTACTCTTGTTACAGATATATATTTTATTATTTTTAATATAGTATATATTTTTCTTAATCCATAGTACTCTCAAAGTGCTCAAGCTACCTGAGCTTCTTTTTCATTCTCACTGTAACATCCTTGACTATTGAATATTGATGATATCGAATTAATCAACATGTATGTATACTTCGCTTATTCTTATTCTGCAGACTATTAATATTCATATTTCTTGTCCCTATTAACATTTTTAGCATCACAGTTTATCTCGCACATATGCCTTACTTGCAAAATTATATTCTCTACTAACGACCCGCTTACGACTTCGCCCGCTTGAACTATATAATAATTAGTTTAATAAACGGCATCATTTTATTTTTTTAATGATAATATCATTTTGAAAACAATATCTTTACCTATATTGAAAATTAAAGTTTCAACGAATTCATTAAAACAATTGTTGTAAATAGCAATTTTGCCGGACAAAATTCTTTAAAGCAGTATTTTTTTTATTTTTATAAACTAACTATTATTATATAACTATTATAACATTTTTATATAAATTATATCAAACAAATGGATAAACAGACGCTGTTGTTTTTGGTTGTATTACGCTACTAAATTCAACCAATAAGTAACATATACAGACATTTTATAATATGTAATAGGCTCAATATCTTTTTAAGAAATTAGCAGTAATTAGTAGTCCGAATAACAGACTAAGACTCAAAATTAGTGCCATGACACCAAATATATACTTTCCTGATTTTTTAGCTTTCCGCACATAGACAGAGGGAAATCTAGGAACCTGGAGTTGAGACACTCCGTTCCCATTAAGACGTTTATGTGCCCCAATTTCGGCCAAATTCTAGAGGCATAACTTGTTGAGTGACGGAACTCAACGCCGCGCTTTACCTCGTTACAAAGCGAGGAGCGAGGCAGCGAAGCGAGAAGCGAGAGAAAATATTAAATATTTGATTTCAGTCAATTTCAGCGGCACATTTTGAATTTGAAACATTCTAATGACATATATGTATGTATGTAATTGTCAATAATTTCTAAAAAAAACTTAAAACGCAACTCTCTCAAGTAAAGAAACTCGAATTCACTACAATTACAATTACAGTCACACATTGTCAAATTGCTCTACCATGGTCTTCTTAAAGTAAAAAATATATAGGTATATATATATATATATACTAAATTAATATTTGAGTATTCTCAAGATCCAAGCGACAAGACGTCATGGCCGCTATTCGTGCTTTCTGAGGCAAGGGAAGGATTAAACGCCACTCGAGTAAATCTTATAGTCACTTACAGTTTATATAGGCTTAGATAAGCGCTGAATGACGCAATCATCGACAGAGGGATTTGGTTACAGAAATATAATCAAATCTCCTGTGTGACTTAGCTTATTTTATGTTTAAAGATGTTTTTTATATTTTAGGATAATATAAGCTGTACGGTACTATTATGAAAATACAAAATAATAATTAGATCTTTGATTATTACAGATTTTAAATGAAATTCCTTAATCGGGTTACGAAAAGTCTAGTCGTGAGCATGGACTACTCAGCAATGTCGAAACGAAACTTCGAGTTTCCAAAAATGTACAAATTTTTAACGCGATTGATCCGGTTAAAGAATTTGTTTTTAAAAAAAATAAATTTTCAAGATTAGGCATTGATATTATTTGCGATGTCGTGGGTTCTATTCCCATTCGAGGAATGATTAAGTTATGTTGGGGTATCAGGCATATTTTTTTATGTTAATCTTAATCATCGCCACGTCTAAGACGAACGAACGTGTTCACGTAGCTGGCAACTTGATCAATACGGCCTTGACCTATTGGTGTTTTTACCTCAACGTGCCATATATTTAATTTCCGCTTTAAGTGTGTAAGTTTTTAAGTTTACCGCTTTGGAAGATGAGGCAACAACACGTTAAGATTTGACATTCAGTGGAAAGCGGGGAACGTACTGCCTTAACACTAGGTTCCATCTGTCTAACATAAAGACCATTTAGTACTTAAAATAAAGTACTTTTTGTTATTCGCTTTAATCTTTGCAATTTGACTACCAGAGTCCAGAACACAAAATTGTTAAATAGTTTTTAAAGTGTAAATATTATGTACAATACGATATTCTTCCTAAGGAGCCTTAATACGGAGTTAGCGGGGTTGGGTCTGTGACCCACACATACATTTCATTTTCTGAGTTGCTCTAATCGTCACAGGTACCATAAACCATGTAATAGCCGCAATAGAGGTTATACGAGCACAGAATGAAAAACGATATCAACCCCAACCCTATTGTTACACAAGCAATTTCAGCAGTTAGCGTAACAATTTCGCGGTATTATGTAAACGGAACCCAACGGAAATATTTTTCCACCTGAGTGAGGAAACTAAATAGATTCGTTCCCACAAATGTATCGAACCTACAGCCATCGTGTGCACACAGTTCCATTGCATCACAAACGCGTAGAATCATAGAAAACATTGATACTATCACAACAAAAGATAAAACTGTAACAGATTTATCGATATAAACGCTATTTGTTTAGCAAAGTAAATACGTCATACGGCAGGCGCAGTGGCCTACTTTCTCCATAGTATGAAATGTTTGCGTAAAATGCTTTAAAATCACGAAAACTATACTGGGATTTAGTAAAGGAAAATATTTTAAAGGGTGGTAAAATTTCGCTACATTTTTGTGCTAATATTGAAGTTTGTACACAATTTCTTTCTTTTTTTTGTACGAGTATACGACTGTTATTATGAATGTGGAGATTAATTTTAGCTTTTTTGATGCTTTCTGACTCGATAGTCAAAGGCTTGATGAGTTTGATGAAGACTCTATATAAATATTTATGTGTTCTTGTCGAAAAAGCGAAGCGAGCCAATGTCTTTGTTGCAATTTCGACATAAATGCTTTCATGTGTTCGACGCGTCAAAGTCAGGTCCTCCACAGTTAGCAATTCTCGAACAATTCTAATGAAACTTCAGGAGAAATGTTTGTTATCTATTACAGATTGGTTTTCAATTTTAAAGATTTTTCAAATTACGAAAACATAGATAGATACTTTAATCGCTTCCTAAGAAATACCTTTTGTGATATAATTAGAGTACAAGTATCTTAAAAATATTTTAAAATAATACTTTTCTCATGTGAATTTCCCCGAATATTGATAGAGTTCTTAACGGTAATTGATTAAGAATATTACTTATGTATTAATTTCTAATGCTTATAAATTTTTACCTTCTCAATCTCGAATCGGAGTGTCTTATCAGTAAGTTCCTTCCGTATACAATGCTATATATGTATATTATACTAAAACATAATTTATCATCAAAGAGATTCCATCAAAAGTGTCATATTGAATATTAGCAAGCTCCAGTTAACTTGCTTACGTGATACTGTATTAGACGACACGCTTTATCCTTGTGACGTCCGATAAGGGACACAGTGTAAATATTTCAGTATGTAAATCTCACATTAAAAAATAGATTACATATCAATAATAAAGAGAATCTGTAGTATTATTTTCAAAAATGTTTTAACTTTAACTCTATACATTTTGACCATTTATGTACTCAAAAATTACAATAACAATTATCACCAAACTACTTTGTTGGGATCACGTCACGACGATCATTTCGTCCACAACGTTCCTGCAAACTTTCAGAACTCTAGGTTTAACCGTCCAGGAGGAGTAGTATTACAACGTAACATACTTTTGACCAGTAAGATATAAATAGACCAAACTTTTCATCTTAACCAGATTGGATAGATAACTATAGACAAATTTTTAGACATAACACTTTAGTGAAATGAATATTCATCTCACTCGACAAACTCTAAAAATTTTATGGACTCTCCCATTAGAAGAGATCTGTTACCAAAAATAATGGAGAATAAAAACCAACGAGAATATTTAGTGGAATTTTGTAACTATGTAACAATAAGGTGTTTAAAGAAAAATGACAGCACTAACATAAAATTAAAAAAAAAAACATATATAGTAACTGTATAAAAAAAAGCAATTGTGCCACCATATTAAGTACATATTATGAAAACTAACGATATGAAAATATATGTAAAGTCTATAACATATACATAGGTTATAAAGTTTTACCATAATAAAAGTAAATGATAGAATATGTTGTTAATTTAGATTCACACGTAAAATTAAATCTGATACATTTATAACACAAAAAGTCCAGGCCTAGAAAAGTAGCAAAAAAATAACGTATACTTACTCAGAGTGTAATATTTTAAACTTAGCTTTATATCATAATAATATATACACTTTACAAACCAAACTGGTTAATTCGCTTAAACAATAAAAACTGCAACAAAAATTGCACAGATTAGAAAAAGTCTCCGGTCGTGCCGGAGGAGAGTGCTTCATATAAATATTTAAAAAAAATACAACATATATAATAAATTATTTAATATATATATATGACAATAACATAACATTTTAAAAATAAAGGACCAAAAGAAAATCTTAATACCCCAAAAACATCACATCTTATCTCTCTACCCTGTCGCAACGCACAAAGCTCAGCGCACGTAACCTAAATCCATGCATTTTGGGGAAATGGACCCGCACCGGACATGTAACATGCTTCAATCACAGAGTACACTCTAGAGAACTGTATTTACTCTGTATATATACGTACGTGGACGGCGAGTGTGGTCTCATTGAATTCTGGCTTGGGTAACGTTTAAGTTTTAGTGTAAAGTATCAATGAGGTATCACAGCTGTGTTTAAATAGTTTTCGATTCCATGTTCTGGTAGACAAAAGCGGCGTTGAGTTCCGTAACATAACGCGTAATGTCTCAAAAATTGAAAAGTAGGGAACCGAATGACTTATAACAAGATTTTCCTGCTTACTATAACATGTGAGTTATATCGTAGCTGTAAAAAGTAACAATTGCAATTCAAAATATAAAAATCTAATTACGAAATTAATTATTTTTCGACAAGTCCATATTTAATATATCTATTATACGTTGCAATATTTATAGTTATAATAAAATTATATAATAAATTGATAGTACTATTCTTGCATACAAAATAACTATAACAATATATTCCAAGATTTTTTATATAAAATACGTTAAACTCCAATTATTATAAAACACCTACATAAGTCCTAACTACCTTATGAGGTCGTCGTGTTGTGGAAATTTTATTTTCATTCCTCGATCTGACAAGACAAAGCGCGGCGTTCAGTTTTACCACTCAACTCGTATAAATGTTTCGAATGGTGTTCCGTAACACTAGGTTCCCTCAACGTAACCTGCTTAGAACATGCTAAAAAAGTAACAATCACCGGGTACAAAAATACATAACTATAATTCACAAGATCGACTTAAATAACACGAAATCATCATCTACCAAAACTTAGTATTACAAAATTTGCCTCAGCTCTCATGACGTTAGGAAACGGAAACAAACGTTTCCCATGCACTGTCGAGTCAACATAATGTATGTTCTGTATTTGGCGAGCGCCCAAATTTACTACCAGATACCCTACCCTAAATATAGGATACCTATGTAGATAGACATAACGTCCGAGGCCACGTCCAAATATTACTCAGAATTCGGAGATATGCATCATGCATCTGTGACTTGAAATATGATCAAAGACATGTTAGATAGCTTTAATTGCTACTTTGATGTGTTCTAGCTGCTAACTGCTAAGAGTTTGAAGAATCCATTGGATAGAAAAAAAATACTGCCTAATGGGGACTGATTAATAGTGGTCGGTTTTTTTACAGGTAACATTGTTTAAATGGTACAGTATTGGACTGTGATGGTTTTGAGTTCGACTCTTATTTAAAAGAATGGTCAATTATTTCACGGATTGGTTAGACAGAATGCGGTGTTTGATTTGATAGAAGCAATCAAACTACAATGTCTCTAGAGCCCGTATTTATCAACCGCTCTCAACCCAAGATTGATCGGAAGATATCGTTTTAATAAGCTGTGATTGAAATGGCATCTCAAAATCGCTCTCAAGATCAATCATAGAATTAAGAGCCATTTATAATTACAGACGTAAAAAAAGGAGAGAACTTAAGAACACAGGGACTTAATATTTTTTTCTCTGCCTATTTAAATAAGTAGCGATAAGCTAAGCCAAATGATAACTCAACGTAACTAATAATAATTCCTTAAAAGTACTCAAACCTGAATATAACCACGTTTTGATACTAGCATTAATATTAAGTAGATTATCCAGTCTAAAATCGTTAGTTAACATATTATGGTAAAACAATCAGGGCGGCTTGAGAGCTTTTGATATTATTAAATTACTATTCATCCCCTATAAAGGCATTATTCTTGAAGTCATGGCGTTTTACTGAACGTGACGGTTATGGTTTTGATTACTACTCGGAGGAATGCATTATATTAAATTATCCGCTCTACTAATAAGATGAAGGGTGGCGTTGAGTTCCGCCACTCGACGTAGAAGGAAAGAAAAGAAAGGAATGTTTTAATGGAAACCGAGTGTTTTAACACTAGGTTCCCTCTGCCCGCCCTGATATACGGGGAATACAATAAGGTAGTAATAGTAAAGTTAACATGTAGCGTTTCAATGTGTTGCTACATTGTCCTTAAACCACGTACACCTTTAAGGGCGAGCTCCAGGAAGCCAGCCAGCTGCCCTGAATGCCCATCATGCAGAAATAAAAAAAAAGTAACATTAATAGCTAAGTCATCGCCGGATAAAGAAAAATACTCACTTAACCGGGTATTTTTGTCCATATTAGTCATGTTCAACAATGAACAATGAATAATGAAATCAACCTTATACATAATTAATTTTGGTACATTATCTTGAAATTGTTTTTATTGGCCGATTTCTTTTCCAAAACCTGGGAACATTGTGTTAAGACACTCCTTTCACATTAAGACATTTCCCACATTCCGCCGAATTCTCGAGCTATTCGCTCTGGTGTAGAGGCAAAGCGCGGCGTTGAGTTCTGCTACTCAACACGCAATGCTTCCAGAATTCGGCAGAAGGTGGGAAACGGAGTGTCTCAACACTAGGTTCCCTCCGCCTACCCTGCTGTGTGTCCGGGATACAGCATGAAGGTGATTTATTTATTTTATATATTGTAAAGAAAAAAAGAAGCTAGAAAAATGGCGTCTTAAAAATTATTTGTTTAAACTTTTCAATGAAAATAACATGAAGCAGAAGTATTATTGAGGAAATAATATTTCCCCTTAGATGCGATACGTAGGTACTTTACCGGAACAAAGTTTTCATATAAATACTTGGCGTCGATGTTTCAAACTTTAGTTTCTGAACAATTTTTCTAGTATTTATATTAAATTTTCTAAGTTGGTAAGTAATAGTTTTATATGTAGGTGCAATACATTTTTGTTATACTTTTATACGTATTGTATAAACTTTATTTATTTAATACCGTTATGAATACATGGTATTCTTAGAAATATATATTTTTATAGAATCTGTATTCCTCGTTTATGTAATTTGTATAATAAAACCTGCGCATCTATAGATATAAATGCAGATACGCTTACTTCGTTTAAGTCCTCAGTAATTAATCATATAATCAATCAGCAATAATTTACTAAGTTTAAAAGTACCATATTAAAAAAAAAAAATTGAGGCCAGTGGTGCCGCAGTGGCACGAGGTGTGACTGTAAAACCGACTGGTCGTGGGTTCGATCCCCACTCGAGGAGATGAAATATTTACTTAAATTTATATTTCGCGCGGCGTTGAGTTCTGCCACTCAACACGCAATGCCTCCAGAAATCGGCAGAAAGTGGGGAACGGAGTGTCTTAACACTAGGTTCCCTCTGCCTACCCTGCTGTGTGCGGGATACAGCGTGAAGCTGATTTGAAGTACCATATTGTTAATTACTATTACTAATCATTATAATGTAGAATGTTTTTGTTCTCCCTTTTTTTTCTTTTTGTAATTACGTTTATGTTTATTTTGTATCTTTAATGTTCAGTTTTTTTTAAGTTCATTGTATAAATTGAAATGGTTGTAAAGCCGGACGCAATATACGCATGCAGTGTTTGCTTTCAAACGGCTATACACTATTAGTATTATATTGTGCTTGTAAAATTACTCATTTAAAAATATAATAGCCACTAGCAAACCAAATCAAATAAATAAACAAATAAATATAAGTTTAAGCTGAAGAACTAGTAAGGTTAAACACATTAATTTCAATAATTAAGTAGTAGTAATAAAAATAAAAGTATTTTCATTTCGTCCCTCTGGTACCGAGCCAAAGCACGGCATCCACTTTCTGCCAAACGCATGTGGAACTCCCACATGCGTTTGGCAGAAAGTGGAGATCAGAAGTAATTTAAACCGAACGGAATATCTTAACACTAGGTTCCCAGGTTCACACTGCCTACCCTGCTATGTAGGGATATAACGTAAAGCTAAGAAAACTTAGAAATTTGTTGATATGTATGCTTTACTTTCGTTAGCTTCATGCTTTATCCCGCATAGCAAGGAACGTATTGCTAAGACACTCTGTTCCTCACTTCCCGTTTAATTTTGTGACAATATACTCGTATATTTAGTGGTTGAACTCAATGCCGCGTTTTGTCTTGTTACCAGGGCGAAAAAATGAAAATAATTTATACCCCTGACTAGGAATCGAACCCACAACCATGGTGTTTATGGTCAGACGCTGGTTGCTAGAGTTAGGTAACTCGCTTCACATACAACATTTTATACAACAAATGTCTTGTATGTATTTCAGATGCAAAATGCAATTTCAAGTTGTTATAATATTTGCTATTCTGACGTTAACATACGCTCAGGTATCTCAATCACCAGAGTATAAAAATAAGTAAGTAATATTGTCAACAATATTTATTTTAAGTCGAGGCTAAGCGCGGCGTTTAGTTCTGCCACTCAATACGCAATGAAGAAAGAATTCGGCAGAAAGTGGGGAACGGAATGTCTTAACATTAGGTTCCCTTTGCCCTGCTGTGTGCGGGATACAGCGTGAAGCTGATTTTAATAGATTTTTTACACACCCTTTCCAGCGTATAGTTCTTGCGCTCCACTCTCCCGACCTATAAAGGCAAGCCAGAGTTCCATGAGGTCTCCACTCCCCAACACCTCGCCACATGATGTCCTGCGAGCTTATTGTTATTACAATAAAAATATATATAATAGTCCCCACTATGCAGAGTGTATCAACAGTAGGCTCCTGCCTATCCTGCTATATGCGGTATACAGTGTGAAGCTGTTTTATTTATCTTATTAAAATTTCAAATGATTAAAATTATTATTGCGGCGTTGAGCTCTGCCACTCAACACGCGATGCCTCCAGAATTCGGCAGAAAGTGGCGAACGGAGTATCTTAACACTGCGTTCCCTCTGCCTACTCTGCTGTGTGCGGGATACAGCGTGAAGCTGATAAAATTATTATTTTGTCATTAGATATCCAGAAACATACAAGTATGCCAAAATTGCTCGACATCCACCCGGAGTTAATAGGGATAACGTTGAATATCGACAAATATTGAAACGACTAGTAAGTGGTGTTTCTTTTTTTTTATTGTTATAATTTTGATTGGCTACAGCGTTTACTAGAAAACATGTAAGTCCCTACTATTAATAAAATAGGGAAAAAAAACCCACAACCAGTCGGTTTTTCCAGTCACACTTTGTGCCCCTGCGCCATGACTGGCCTTTATTTTATCTTTATAAGTATTTTTCTTTCCTAAATACTAATATGTATATACTAAAGTGTGTAATTTTGACTATATTTTAACATCGTATTAATATATAAAAAGCAATTTCTACCATAAGCTCTACTATTATTTTTTTTTCCTTTAAAATTTCAGGACAAAGGTGGCTTCGAGCAGGATATCTTCAACGATACTCAAGGTACTTCGGAAGACAAAGCGTGTGGTACTCGTGAACTTCGTCAAACTGCTTCTATCACATATCTGGGAGGCGTAAAATATTGGCCCAGTGTTAAAAAGAATACATAGAATATTAAAAAAATATACTTTACAAGAAAATTTTTAAATGATATATATATATATTTTTTTATTATTTAGTTTTATTGTCTGTTGAAACACTGTATGGAAAGTGTATGATCGCATACGCGATACTTGTGGGTTCGATCTCTGCCACCATGCAATGATTTTTTTAAATTTTCCCGCCTTGGTAATACAGACGAAATCGCTGAAAGTATATATTTCTATAGTAGATATATATCTAATATTCTACTATAGAAATATAGTAGAATATTAGATATATATCTAGAATAACTATTATTAGATATATATCAGCGTTGCTCAATTTTAAATGATATATTAGTAGAACAAATATTATAAACTAAAAAATATATCATATGCAAATATATTGTCGAAATATATAAGCACTCCGATTTTAACAGTCGCAAGCCACAACACGAGTCGTTCAGTTAAGAAGACTAACTATCATAATTAAGACCAAGACACACTCCTCCAAGTTATTTCATTACACAACATGGTTTCCAAAGTTTCTTATCCAATAACGTAACAGAATTATAATTGATTTGCAAAAATAGACCATATTCCATTCGATTAAGGAAGAAATTTGTATACGAAATGGGCCTTTAAGGCCGTTTTAGAATGAAAAATCTTAAAGCAGAGCACTAGTAATTGTAAAAGTTTCAAACTGTCCAATAAAGTATATATACTGTATTTAATATACAAATATAATGAGGAGCTGTGAGTTATAAGCACATTGGTCGTGGGTTAGATCTCCATTTGGAGAATTATCATTATATAAAGCGCGGAGTTACATTTTGTCTCGAATTCTGGCCGAAAGCGGAGAACGGAGTGACTTGACTCTTGACACTAGTATTAGTTTCCTACGCATAATGTATAAGACATTGAGATCATCGTGGCGCATTCATTTGGCACAAATATGCGACTATAAATGCGATAGTTATGGGTTCGATTCTGGCTTAGAGGAAATAAATATTTATTATTTTTATTTATCGCTCGCTCGGTAACGAGGCAAAATGCAGAGTTGAGTTCCGCGACTCAACACACAATGCCTCAAGAATTTGGCAGGAACTGAGGAACAGCTTTCTTACGCCCAATATTAATAATCTATCTCCTACGTCAATCTTCGATTGTTCCATATATCTATCCTATCTAGAGATTGGATAGATATATGGAACAATCGAAGATTGACGTAGGAGATAGATTATTAATATTGGGCGTTAATGGGAACTGATTGCCTTCATTGTTATGTACGGGATATAGCGTGAAACCTACAAGAAACAGCAATATTTTTCATAACATCGCCATCTCTACGGTAACAAAGGTACTTGTATATGCGAATATTAAGACCGAAAACTAGCTATAGAAAGCTAAATAGAATTTACATTTTCTATTTTCATTTTAATTGTATAGATGTCGTTAAATTTGTTAAACAAATTCAATTTTTCAATTTATTTAACTGACAAATAGGCAAGTGGACGGTTTTAGAAAATAATAATTTCTAATTTTTTTTATATCTCACTCTAGCTCTTATAAAATAGAGTTTGGTACTTTGTTTAGCATAAGTGGAATTTAAGAGAAATAAGAGTTAAAAAATTACGTTAGTGTGAAATATCGTACTTTAAAAAATAGAAGCGTGTAATTTTTATTTAGGCCTCATTAAAACAAAATTAAATATGAACGATGCCGACGTAGGAGCATAAACGTTTGGTTTAAAACGCGACGAATGTAGGTTCAATTCCCACTCAGGAAAATAAAATATTTAATATTTTCGTTTCTGAATAGAAGTAGGTTACCAGGCTCACTCTGCTTAAGTTGCTATGTGCGGGATACAGCGTGAACCAAAAAAAATGCGAACAAAATTTTTAAATTTAGTTATTATTTACCGCAAGATGATCAGAAACAGCATTACATAAAAATTACTGCCATCTCTGAATTTATAATAAAAGCTCTAAGTAAAATTGTAGAGCTCAGTCATCATTATATCTCAAGGTAGAGATACACTATAGTTTTCTGATCGAGACATAGATGGCGCTATATAATTTTAAACTACTTGTATTAATAAAATTTTGAAATATTTTAGTCATCAAAAATTTCAAAAGATGACTAGCAACCGGATAATAATATTACTTTATGATAATAATAATAATTAAAAATATATTATTTATTTATAAATATTATTACATAAAAAATAGGATGCTATAATTATTTGAGAATCGTTATTCTTCTTACCGTTCTTTATTATTTTGTCTCGTCTAATCTAATCGTTATTTATTATTTTTTTTAGATTCATGCTTTATGACAATATAAAGGCAGAGAAAATCTAGTACTTTGTTCCCCACTTTCTGCCACCATGGCGGTGCTCACGCCGCGTATTGACTTGTTACCGGAGCGTAAAAATGAATATGATTCTTCTCTGGAATCGAACTCATAAACGTTACTGCATGGCTGCTCCGCGACGGGCACTTTAAAAAAATATTATACAGAATATATTTTTTGTAGCTTCATCGTGCTTTATACCGTATATAGTAGGGTAGATAGAGAGGGACCTTGGGAACCTAGTGCTAAAACACTTTGTAAGTAAAGAAATAAATAAATAACTTTATATTTAAATAAATTACTTTGTATTTTTGTACAAATAAAAGAACTTGAACTTGAACCTTCAAGGGAATCATCACTCATGAAGCTTTGCATTGAGAACGTATGGCTTAGTGGTCAGAGCGCCTGGTCGGTTTCCAGGAGGCGCGGGTTCAAGTTTTTCTAAATAAGTAAAATTATCTTATTCCCACAAATGGAGATCGAATCCGTTATCATCCACGGTGCTATGGGACAATCAAAGTACATAAGTATAATTTAATTACAAGTATATACTTGACGGAAAGTATACTTGAAAAATCACTTAAATAAACAATACAGAAGTAACTTTTGTCATTATTTTAAGGTTTAAGTTATATAATTTTCAAAAGTAACAATTCGTGCTGAAGAAAATTCATGCACTTTTGTAGCCAAAGACGAATAAACTTCGGTGAGGAAGTTTATAAGAACATTTAAAGTTTCGAAGTAATTAAGAACGTGGGTACCTCATTAAATATCTATTTGCCTTAATTCATACAACGTTATTTTGAATTTAGCACTGTTTTTTGTTTTAACTAAGTTTAATGAATGTTATTTTATGTATATAATATTATTATCTTGTTATATATAGGGAACCTGGGAAGCTAGTGTTAAGTCACTCCTTTCCCATTATGATACTTTTATTTTCCATTTTTATATGTTTATGTATATAGAATAGAATATACTTTATTGCACACAGAAAAACAAAAGAAATATAAAATACAGACAACAATATATGTTTATAAAATGTATGCAAAGGCGGCCTTATTGCTTCAAGCAATCTCTTACAGGCAACCCTTGGTAAATAAAGGACTAAATTTTAACTAAGAAATGGGAATAACGTTATAGTGCACAATTAGACTAAATAAAATACAATAAAAAAATAAAAATGAATAATATACATATATACATATCGTATACTACATAAAAAAAAACGATTTAATATTATATCTAAATATAATCCTAATTTATATTTGTCTTTTAACTTCCTTTGTTGAGGTCATATTAGGTCCCGCATGCATATACATATTTATATGATATAAATATAACCTATAGGTACTATATGCGGTATAAAGCAAAATCGACTTAAAAGTATGAAATCTGTCGGTAGCTTAAAAGTCAGATAGAAATCACAATACATCGATTTGTTTGATAATAAAATTTTATTACAGGTGCATTGTATAAATCGCTATAATAACGTAATTTTGTCTGTCCGTGACGTAACTTAACGGTTAACGATTTCGGAACTGACTGCTTTATTCATTTGTATCTAGTTTTAAGATAAGATCTTAGTTAAAAGTATTTGTTTTAGTTAAAATCTTAGTTGAAAGTATTAATGTCTGATTGTGAATTAAAATAATAGAACTAGGTAATTTACTTTTTTTTTTCCAAAAAAAATACTAGATATATTGCGGCGTGGAGTTCCCCTACTCAACACGCAATGCTTCCAGAATTCGGCTGAGAGTGGGCAACGGAAGTGTCTTAATGGGAACGGAGTGTCTCAACACTAGATTTCTAGGTTACCTTTGCCTACCCTACTATGTACGAAAGCAAAAAAAACTAGAAATTAACATTAAAGGCGCAGTGGAACAGTATCTGCCTGTATATGTAATGGTTGTCGATTTGATCTCCACTCATGGGAAAGCTATTTTTTTCATTTCCTAGCTCTGACTTTACAAGTGTAGTATTGACTTCCGCCACTAAACATGTAATATCTCAAATTTGGGTAAAAAATGGAGAACGGAGTGTCTGCAAAAAAACATGAAGTAGATATACGCACCTACTTGGTAGGTATATACCTAAATTCAAATCCATAAATATGGCTGTACAATCATTTAACAACCAACTGTGCCACCAAATTTTATATCAAAATATACAAAGCAATATTATTTAAGGCTGTCGTGGAAAAGCGGCACAACGTCTGACTTCGACATTGGGAGATTGTATATAATAATTTTAAATTCACTCTGGTAACAAGACAAAGCGCGGCGTTGAGTTGAGGCAGCGCGTGGGGAACTGAGTGTATTACCTACTAGGTTCCTCTCTTTCTACCCTGCTGTTTGTAAAAAATAATATTTAAGCTTGTTTTACCTAATTTTAAAGCATTACAATAAAATTGTAATCATAATTCACAACATTGAATAATGTATGAGAATTTGAATATATAATGACTTCAGTAATGTTTGAGAGGAATGTAATTAAACTCCACTTAAGCTTTCTTTAATAAGTGTTGTAATTTACGCTTGAATGCTTAATATTTTTAAGCCTCACGCTTTATCCCGCAAATAGAAGGATACAAAGAGGTAGCATAGTGTTAAGACACTATGTTCACTCCACTTTCCGTCCAGTTTCCGAGACTCTCTGAGCGGAACTCTACGTCGTGCTTTGTCCAGCAGATACGATAAATAAAAATATATTTATAAAAACAAAAACCTCAACTGCATAAAACTAAAAAAAAAGAAGCCCAATAGTTTATTAGGATTAACAGTCGGAACCTCTTTAAATTATGCGGGGTTTCTGGTAAAGATTTTATTGATTGAAGAATTACTTACAGGTCCCGACTTTTAATCCGACTGTTTTATGCAGTCGGGGTTTTTGTTATTATAAATATTTTTTTTATTTTTCACTTTTTTGTTAGGATTCATCATAGTAATGATAATCATGATATACTTTTTTGAAATCCTCGTATTGAGTTCTTGATTGTGATATCCATATTGTGGTATTTGAGACGAAAAAATATTTTTTCATTAAGTCCAATGGCGTCCCACAGCCGCTATGTTTGTTTTTTTTTACGTCACCTATCTAAGATCACTTGGACTGCTAATACGAATCTAACGATCAATTATGTAAATCCGTTCAGCGGTTCTGGAAATATGAGGTAATAAAGAATATTACATACATACATACATACATACAAGATACGCGCGAAAAACATAACCCTTCCTTAGCAGTCGGGAATAAACATAAATTAAATAATCGTCCCTACGATTTAGCTTATAATAGATGATAATTAGGTTCACAGTCAGATGCTGTCCCAATATGCGAAGATGATATAACTTTAAGATTTAGGAATTAAATATCTAGAGATAAATGTTTTGTTCTAAGCCTATTTTAAGTGGTTAAAATATAGGTGATATTTTTGAGAAAGTTGAAGAAATGTGCGGACCACTAGTCTTTAATATACATATACATATTAACAAAAAAAAAGATTATACTTTTTGTTCAGCTACACTCTGTATTCCGTAATAGGATAGGCAGAGAGAACTTAGTATTAAAACACTCTGTTCCCATTTTCTGCCGCTTGAAGCATTGCGTGTTTAGTGCCAGAACTCAACGCCATGCTTTGTATTGTCTACAGAGCGAAGAACTGAAAATATTAAATATTACATTTCCCGAGTGGGAATCGAACCCACAACCTCCGCGTCTACGATCACCTTCCTGTGCCACTACGCCACGCCGGCTTCGATAATAACAGTTAGATATCTATGTAAAAAGATTAATTCAACTTGAAAACTAATATAAATGGAAAGTAAAACATGAAAGCTCACTAATGTTGATTGACAAACAATTTGTAGCATTCGATCTGGTTACGAATGCCATTTATATACGTTCGATGTTTTGTACTGAATATTTATTATTTGGATCCCTATGTCTTTAGAGGAATTTATATGAAATAAAATGAAAGTGTAAAACATATGAAATTAGATAGTTAAGATATTTGCTAAAATAAATTAGTAAATTAAGAGGCAGTTGTAGTGCAGCGAAGGTGTTTGACTGTGACGCAATGGTTGTGTGTCGATCCTTATTTGGGGGAATAAATTATTATATTAATATTAATATTTTCATTTCTTCGCTCTGGCACCAAGGCAAAAAACCCGGTGTTGAGTTCCGCCACTCAAGCCATGGACGTGAATCCATTACGGCACAGTGGAATATTGTCAATGCGACGATTGTGTGAAAGTGAGGAATACAAGTATCTTAATGGGAACGGAGTGTCTGGGGACCTGGGGTTCCCACGTTTCCTCTGCCTACACTGCTATTCGCAGGATACAGCGTGAAAAAAAATATCGTCTTACTATAAACGCGATAGTTGTGGATTCGGTTCCGACTAGGTAAAATGAATTGTTTTCATATATATATATATATATATATATATATATATATATATATATATATATATATATATATATATATATATATATATATATATATATATATATATATATATATATATATATATATATATATATATATATATATATAT
>JAATLQ010037732.1:0-12643 GCA_013421005.1 Heliconius erato x Heliconius himera | reverse complement strand
GAGAAACTAGGGCATTTACAAGTAGTTATTTCTTTAACGTGGGATGCAACCTGCAACTAAAAGTGTATTTTGTTTTACATTCATTTTAAAAAAATAATTGTGCTTACTATAATTATTTATCTTTGTTGTAATATAAAATTTTTATTTTCATCCAATTTTATTTACAATAGTATATATTTAAATAAAAATGCCGTGGTGCATTTTAACATTCTTGCTCTACCTTCCTACTCATTTTAGGACGATCAGTGTTGAGTTGCGGAACTCAACGCAGCGCTTTATTTCTTTAGAGCTGGAAAACTTTAATAATTTAATATTATTTTCATATATTTTCATTATTTCGCTCTTGTAACGAGACAAAGCGCTGCATTGAGTTCCACTACTCAAAACGCAAAGCCTTGAGAATTTTGCGAAAAGTGGGGAACAGAAGTATCAGTTTATTATCAGACCCAACACCAACTACAACATGATGATGATTTAACGAAACTTTCTTTAGAACAAATATTCTTCTAAGGGGAAATCGAATATACAACCATCGCGTGTACTGTCACAGTCCAATTCCCGTATAAAATATAGTACAGCTTCTTATATAAGGTAGTAAATTTACAATTTATAGTTAAATTTAACAAATTAATAAAATCCGGTGCTTTAACAGTTTAAGTACGCAACTTGGCGTGTCAAGTGTTTAACCATGGTCGTTTACAGCACATAAAGTGAATTTATTTGTACCTGGAAAGTCTTTATAATTTTATAATGTTTAAAAGTTCTATTAAAAGTGGAAGGTACGATTTTATGATTTTAGCTTGTTTGAAACGCCTGGATGGTATTTCAGAGGGACATAGTAACGTACATATATTTTAAACCTGTAAACTTTAATAATAAATAATTAAATATTTGTCTTGTGAGAATTAAATTCTCGACCACTGACTTAATAGTCGCTAATCCGGCTACTGAGATATCTGGAAAAGTGCAAATACGTCATCGTTGCGTTAAACGAGTGATATACAAAAAAAGAAGCGTATCATATCGCAACTGCTACAATACAAAAAAAAGGTCACCTTAAATAGTTTTTTTTATATTACGACAGAAAGAAAATCTGGCAAGAAGCGAAGCGAGCGGAGTCAAGTTGTAAATATAAAATTTATAAGGTTTCTTACTAAGGTAGGAAACATATCATAAAGATACTCCGTTCCCGAATTTTGATTTAAGTTTCGATAAAATTATTTACTTCTTCTAAATGGAAATCGAACACACAACTATCACGTTAACAGTCACTACGCCGCTGCATCATGACGCCCACAATTTATCGAGTTACGTGTGTTATAAAGCGAGATATTGAAAATAACCCATTTCACCCACCGGGAATCGAACCTAAGACCGTAGCGTTTACAGTCATACGCTGTGCCGCTGTGTCACAACGGCCTCCAATACTAATTTATAGTAAAGCAAATCGTATATCTACAATCGTGTGTCTATCTTCAATTATTCTATAGTTAATCTCAGTTGGCATGAGCGTATAAATTATCGTGTTTATTTAGTTCCAATGAAAGTGGATGAAGATTTATGTTTCACTTTCTCTTTCCAATTAGTAGCAAATACACATTTGAGACTTTACCCACAATGCCAAATTAACACCATTCATTTTAATGATAATTTATATATGACAAGTGTCTGACATGACGTTTTTAGGTACCTACTCGCGTTTGTAGCAACTTCGATCACCACCCGATCAGTTATGATTATATTTTTAGTTATGATCAGTTATGGCGTATTGCTGCCGGTAACAGGGTTAACGGAGCCTTAGCTGCATTGATGAGACGGCGAAACGTCAGCACAGCTGCGCGTTTGGCCGTACACAATGCAGTGTTGGTACCGACGCTGTTATCCAGCAGCGAAACGTGGGTATTGCAAAAAAAGAATGAAAGAAAGATGAATGCCGTAGAGATGCGATCTCTTCGTAGGATATGCGGAGTCAGCTTAACTGATCGAATCCGCAATGAAGAGATACACAGAATGGCAGGTACTAGGGAGGATGTCACGGTGAGAATTAAGAAGTACGTGCTCAGCTGGTTTGGGCACGTCGAACGAATGAGTGATAAAAGAATGGCAAAAAAAAATATGATGGAAAAGTGAGTGGTAAGAGACATAGGGGGAGACCTCGGTTTGACCTTCGAAAACACAGTATCAAAGATACTGGACGTAGGTCACATAAAAAGAGTACCCCCCGGAGGGCATGTATGAAGAGGTCGATGACAGTGGACGAGGCGAAAGAGGTATGTAGAGACCGTAGCGTTTGGCGCTCGTTCTCTCTGACTACCCCGCTAGGGATAAAGCGTGAAGCTAAGTTAAGTTAAGTTAAGCTATCTATACTAAATCTAATAGTTTTGTCTGTGAATTTTTAGGATAGCGTCTTAACTATATGGATGTCTTTGGCTATTCTGTTTTTTACAGCTTCACGCTGTATCCCGCATTCTATCTCACTAAACTTTTATCCGCATATTTTGTAATAAGGACACTTATTACAAAATATGCGTTTAAAAAGTATTCTTATGATGAAAGCTTATGGACTGGTTTTATCACAGCGCGGAAATAAAAATTATAATACATAGTAATAAAATAATTCATGTTGTATAGCAAGGCAGGTGGAGGAAACCTAGTGTCACCATTCCCCACTACTTGACCAACCCTATACCGATTTTGGAGACATCGCTTGTTGAGTGGCGGAACTTAACGCCGCGCTTTGTCTTGTTACCTGAGTGCGAAAATGAAAACAATTAATACTCCCGAATGGGAATCGAACCCACGACCATCACGTTTACAGTTACAATTAACGAAATAATGTAAACATCATTTCAAATGTCGAGTCCCAAATTAAAAAATTACAATTAGAAGCTGCCACTGCGCCACGATGCCCTTTTGGCAATATTAAACTTAATGATTGGTTTATATCTGTGGTTAAATGCACTAACAGAGAAATGCATAAGACCCAATTTTATACTTTCACTTGGAGCGTGTGAAGTAGCAAACCTAACCTAGCAATTACTGACTATCCTTTAGATCGATTCGTTGTAGGGTATTAAAGTTGGGAGTAAAGTTCTGACGACTTTAAACCTTCTTATATACTGATTGTTTGTTTTTTATTCGATTCAAATATAAAATAAATCAGCTTCACGCTGTATCCCGCACTCAGCAGAGTAGGCAGAGGGAATCTAGTGCTAAGACACTCCGTTGCCTACTTGCCGCCGAGTTCTGGAGGCGTTGTGTGTTGAGTGGCAGAGCGCAAAGCCGCGCGCGCACCAGAGCAAAGAAATGAATATACCTAATATAAATGTGAATAAATATTTCATTTCGTCGAGTCGGAATCGGAACCACAACCAGTCAATTTTACAATCACACTTTTGTGCCCCTGCACCACGACTGGCCTCTTTATTTTATTAAAATTTTTATAATATAACTAAAAGTGTTTGTAAATAAAACGTCGCTCTCCAATCCCGTCTGTACGTTATACTGTAAAGTAAAAATTTCTGAAAAATATAATATATATCTGTAATAATATATTATACAGCTATTTTATAGCAGTTCACATAATAATAGCAGTTTCGGCAGTTTAGGCAGTGAAAATTTAGTTTTAAGATATTAATACTGTTGACTTTCTGCCTTTTCTATATATAAAACTTTTCCGCTACCGAGTGAATGACCAACAAACTATAAACTAGACTCAGAAAGTTGGAATTTAGTATGTAAGTAGGTTAGGGGATGGACGGAAGCCGAGGACTTCTAGAAATTCTTTAAAGACGAAAAAGAAGCCAGAATTGATCATTATGTATCGACGTCAGCGACTACCAGTGTATTTCTACTTTTCATGTAGATAAGCGTTTAAATCTTTAATTCTACGCAACCGATTTTAATGAGGTATTCAGGTATTGACAGTGTAATTACAGAAGAAAGGTTTGTGTGTAAAATACATGTATATTAATCATCAAAAATTTATTCAGAGGGTGTTCTGATTAATAACTGTTCGCTATTTGTTTGTACGGGTACGCGAACCCGGATCCTCGATCCGTTATGCCTTCATCTCGGCACGTGCCCGGGATAAAGTGACGCAAGATATCGCAAAATGTCTTGCGTCAAAGATTCCCAGAGCACGCTGCTCTGTAGTGATACCTCCCAGACGCCGAAGAAAATGCTGGCCGGATGTCGTGATGCGGTACATGAGGGCTAATGATCTAACCATCGAGGACGTTGCAGACCGTGCAAAGTAGAGTTGGTTAAGTAGGAAGGCAGATCCTGGCAACATATACCGGGATTAATGACAGAAGAAAGATGTGTATTAATAAAAAAAAAAAATTGTGATGCCGAAAAAGTATATATCACCTACGAAATTGGTAAATCAAAAAATAGAGATATTTCTGAAGTCGAAACAGGTAAAGCCGCATCTGGAGCATTAGTTTTAAATATAATCTTTTTCTTGACAGTGCATTGAATTTACGACTATATAGCTCACAGCCACACAGTACCCACTATACTACGAGGCAAGATGACAAAAAGGACTGAAGCTAATAAAAAATAAAATTACATTAGACATTTCCTAAAAATCAGCTTTACGCTGTATCCCCTAAAGCACAGCAAGCTCACAGCAGGGTAGGCAGAGGGTACCTAGTGTTAACACACTCCGTTCCTACTTTCTGCCGAATTCTGGAGGCATTGCCTGTTGAGTGGCATAACTCAACGCCGCGTAATATCGAGTTGAAGCTAGTCGTGGCGCAGGGGCGCAAGCGTGTGACTGTAAACGCCGTAAGTTGTTCAGGCCATGGCTACAAATGGAATTCGGCGGAATGTGGGAAGCGGAGCGTCTTAACACAAGGCTCCCTCAACCTCCTCACTCACGTCAAATGTAACATGGGATCCGGCGTAAAGCTAAAAAAAAAACTTTCTAAGTCAAAAGTTTCATTTGTGCGTTGTCTGTCAGTCACTCAGCATAAAAAGAGTTTTTTTTATATATAAATCCAAATTCAAAATATTCTTTATTCAAATAGACTCTTATAAACACTTTTGAATCGTCGAATGAACGTATAAACAAAAAAAAAGCTATCCGGTGGTAGCTTTTTTCTAAAGAGTACGTTCGGAAAGCAGTTCGGCTGAGAAGAGCCGGCAAGATACTCAACAGTTGCTCTTTTCAAAGTCAATATACATATATTTATATTGAAATTGTTAGACTACTTGACATAACCACAATAGTTACTATAGATCCTTTCAATACATCGAAAGTTCATAACACTTAAAGAGAAAGTTATCGACATATTTATAAATCTAAAATCTCATGTAATCTTATTCTAACAAAATTTATATTAAAATTCCATAACTTTTATAACATCATATTAAAATAAAAGACTATTATTTTCTTAAGGTTATTATGGACAAATATGTTAATATATTCTTAAGCGGATACTGAATTCGTTCTTTTAAAAAAAGCATCTTTATGTTTTTTACTCGTACAGAGGGCATCTCGTAAATAAAGGGAGTCTAGTTTTAAGACACTCTATTCCCAAATTTTAGTTCAATTCTAGAGATATTACATGGCAGAACTCCAAAACGGAACGGGAAAATGAAAATAATTTTAATAAATAGGAGGTATCGTGGCGCAGGTGCACGAGCGTACGACTGTAAACGCGATGGTTATGGTTTCGATTCCCAATCGAGGAAATGAAATATTTAATATTTTCATTTCTTCAATCTGGTTAAGAGAAAAAGCGCAGCATTGAGTTCCGCTACTCAACACGCAAGAATTTGGCTGAAAGTGTGGAACGGACATGTCCTAATATGAATAGAGTATCTTAACATTACATTCCCAGGTTCTCTCTGCCAACTCTGCTATGTGCGGGATACAGCGTGAAACATCAACAATACCCCGCTTGACATAGTTCGTATTTTTTTACAATAACGGGTATTTTGCCAGTATTTATGGCGTCTGATTGTCGCTGTGGTAAACTTTGATTATTATGATGTCTTTAGTAAAACTCGCAAGGTCCAGGACCAATGGACTGACGTAAGAATAATCAAAATCTTTTGTCTCTATAAAATAGGGGTAAACAAACATACATAGACTGATAAACACATTATCCTGTTTAGCGTCGCACAGTCACGAATTACGTTTGCGGCAGTCAAGAGATTGAAAAAAAACCGAATAATTATTAATTATTTATTAATTTTAGATTATTACAATAATATCTTAAAGCTAAGGACTGCTTTAATCGAAGTGGGAATAAAGAGTGTTAAAAAATGTATTACAATTAATAAACTAAGAAAATTAAAACAATGGGGCATTGAAAGGCTAATACAGGGAAATCGCGGAGCGGTCGCCTGGGAATCTTCCATCAGTTTGATCCGTCAGCATATTCGTGGGATTAGGGTTCCGTAACTCACGTGAAAATAAGTAAATTTTATTTTATTCTATATTTATTACACAATAAAATACACAAAGCGTTTATTGAACCGGATGTTTTGAATGGAAATGTTATGCGAATGTTCCTTCACCTTAATAGTTAGTTAGTTGTTGAAATGAGGGAAGTAAAGCTCATAAGAAGCAAAGCTCAGTTGATAAGCCTAAAAGATATAATACCTGGTTGAAATAAGGTATATTTCAACCAGGTATTATATCGTCGCAACGATAAATGTATTATTTATTATCCTTTCTTTTTTATTTTTTATCTATTTGAGAGTATCTATTTTTTCTGTGGGTATGGTGAACCTGGTGGTAAGACTCTCTGTTCTATACTTTCCGCTCGTTCTAGAGACAGTTATTGTTAGCCATCACCATGTGTTGTCCTAATAGAACTGGAAAATAAAAATAAATTAAATGTAAACATTTTCCAGAATCCAAAGGTGGCGCAGGGGTATAAGTATGTGACTGTAAATGCGACTGATTGTGGATTGGACTCCTACTCGAGGAAATTAAAAATTTAATATTTAAATTTTTCTCGCTCTGGTACCGAGGTGAAATGCGGTGTTAATTTCCACCACTCAACACATGTAATCCCTCCAGAGTTCGGCGGTAAGTGAGGAACACTAGGTTCCCAGGTTCTTATCCTACTACGTGCGAGTACAGCGTAAAAATAAAAAAAAAACATTTTCCTGAGTGATGATCGAACCCACGACCATTATTTGTACAGCCAGACTTCCAAACTGTACGGTTTCTTGAAGACATTTAACATTTAAATCATGAACGACCATATGTACCTACCGAGTAGGATGTACGTTCTCTGTACGAAAATTTATTTAAGTCTTCATGTTTTAAATTTATTTTAGTCTTCATAAGGATCCTACAATTTGTAGGGGTTTAATCAAACGTGGCCTTAAGGGACAGTGCCTGATTGTATTCGCTGTAATTGCAAATTGGATCAACATACATAGAAATGTTATACAATACGTTAAATTAAAATTATTTACAATATTTTTTCTGGATCCAGACAGAGGCTGACGTTAGGTTCCGCAACTCAACACGGAATGTCTCTCCAAAATGTTAACACTAGCTTAGTACTAGTTATTGTATAACAAAAAATTTTGATTATAAATAAATTGAACAAAGGAAGCATTCAACATTCTAACTAATATGTAATTTTGATACGTTCTCGCATAACCAATAAAATGATCCAAAAAGTTTAAAAGTAATCGCAATCTAGCGAGAAGAGGAAAGGTGATTCGGAAGGAACTATATAGAGTTGTTAATATACCCATAAACTATTTCACTATTTTTGATAAATTTATAATATTTTTTTAATATATGTATATTTTCTTTAACAATTATTAATTAAATAAGATTTATGTGTTTAGTAAAGGTTGTGAAGTAGATTTCTATTGCGACAAAAAATATTTTATTTTTTATATTTTTTTTAAAATAAGCATGGACACTTTCATATAAATACGAATGCAATTGAATATTTTTTAAGTTATTAATTTAAAAAAAAAACTCCAAATCAGCTTATGAAAATGTACAAAGTATATAAACATAATATACAATAGGTATCAAAAATATAATAAATGTTTTGTATACATAAAATATTAATTTAATCAGTCAACTGAATAAGAAACTTCAAATTCAAATCAAACACCGCGTTATATTCAAATTACAATATTACAAGTTCCCAAACATTAATTCAAAGATGTTCGAAATTATAAACTTCCTATTGTTTTATAAATTAGTTTCTGCCGAGTGGTTGGTTGGTCGTTGCCTGCATAATTTTCATATAATCTACAAACAAGACTTAATTTTAAAATTTTATATATTTATTGTTGACGAATTGCTTAGTTTCTACTGTAAAGTTATGTATTTTTTAAAATATATATGTGTATGGTTTGAAGGTGCTTTCAAAGGGTGCTTTGATTTAGAGAACAAAGCACTTTTTTTTTATTAAATTAATTTTACAATTATGGTTTATGAGTTTCAATGCATAAAATGTTATTCTTTTAGATTATGAGCTAATAAAATCTATCATAATATTATACATGTAATGCAATATTTATTGTATATATTAATAGTTGCTTCTTTGACGTCAAAAATCACAAAAATTTACTACACTCTATTTTAATTCCATTTAAATAAAGCCATATCTTGTTAAGTGACTGAATCTTATTCGACAAAACACACCAGGATCTAATAAAATATTATTCCCTTAACAATATTCTTATCTTTTCCCTTTACTGTAATTCAAGTTCATAACTATTACACACAGCAATGATCTGGTTTTTTATAGTAAAGAAACTTCTTTAATGAATAAAAGTTTTCAATAAAAGTACTTAATTAATTTTAAGAGTTTATTTTTATTACAATTTTGTTACAATTCGTAAATATCAAACATATTAGTAAATATTATCTTATTTCATACTAATTATACTATTGACTTCTAAAAAAACTTATAACATCTTTCTACTTTTTAAGTCAATAGCAGTTTAGGAATCGATAAACAATACTTAACATAAACATTTTTTGTTTATTTATCCCAAATTTTACGCAAAACTATAACGTAATTAATTCATGGTAAATATTTACTGTTGCAAATCATAATGAAAGAGGCAAGAATGGTAATTTATTCAAATGTTTTCAAGACTGTTTGGCCACGGGTATTATCTCGACCACTGTATATTATTCATTGTTTGAATTTAGAGTAACTACTTAAATCAAAAGCCTTTCATATTTTTCCAAAAATTATTATAGTTCTAATAAAAAAATATTTATATTTAAAGTAGGTAGGTATATGTTTTACTATTATAGAAATAAAGTATTAAAAAAATATATCAAAATTCGGCCTTCAGAATTTGGCGGAAAGTAGTAAACGGAGTGTCTTAACACTAGTGTTTAGGCCCTTTGCCTAACCTGCTCCAGTCGAGATACAGTGTGAAACTAAAAAAAATAGATTTAATCAAGTCATTCATATCGAAATTAAACTATCTACATACTTGTAATAAAATTTTAATGCACATACCAAATGAAAATATGCACTAAAACATAAAATAAATGAAAAAATCATTATAGAAACCAATTAAAAATGAACACAAAAAGTAAACATCGTTGTATCACCTCACACAGTTTCTTTCGCCTTTCGCGATCTCCTCTATAGCACAGTCACTTCCGACCCGTATAAAAACTTAGAACATCAGCCAGAGTGTATCACAGCGTTCTGTACCGGCGTTAAACCAACACTAAACATACCGACATGAAGACATTTGTAAGTGATTTTTTAATATTTATTATAAGTTTTACAAGTATATTTGTAACTTAAAACAAATGTAATGTTTTTTTTCTTTAAAATTTATGTATATTCGAAAAAAAAACTTACTAGAAAATGCATATTCACACAATTCCTAAATTTAAGAAATAGGCGAAAAACCTAGTGATTTTACAGTGCATTGTCAATTTTATGAAATTAAATAAAAAAATGAGCTATAACGGTAAGGAAACCAAATTCTGGAGGCGTGTTGAGTGGCGGAACTCAACGCCTCGCTTACCTCGATACCTGAGCGATTAAATTTAAATATAAATATTTCATTTCTTCGAGCGGGGATCGAACACACAACCAGTCACCATTTTATGACCCTGCGCCACGAATGGCCAGAATTTAGAATTTCGAATAAACTCCGTACTCATATTACATGTAAAATATATCAATCAACAATTAAATTGCATATTATATAATAAATGATCTCAAAAGTGAAAAAAATCATAAATTTGTTATTTTGATTATTAGACTATTATTTCTTTTCTAAATTACGATTGGTTAGTTGGTCCTTATTTTTGGGCTTTCTATCGTAATATCGTTTTTTCTATTATAATAGAACAAATTGAGCTTTAAAATCAAAACTTCAAAAAGTTTGTTATTCTTTTATTCTAAAGGACTTATTTAGTAATATTATTATGATTTACACAAAAGAATGTTTTACACGTTAAAAGTAAAATTGTATCATATAATTTTGTAATTACAACACAGTGTTAACTACGGTTAAAAGGCTATTGTTCAAAAAGTAAAGATTTAAATCACTTAAATAATTACTTACATTCATATTATTTTAAGAATGTAGAGTGATGTAATGTCTTCCTTATTAATATTGGCTCGAGCTTTTTTATAAATATTACACTGTTAAATATTATAGTTAGTGAGTGGGCACACTCACAAAAATTATAGAATGCATTCTCCCATTCTCATATTCATTTATTTTTACCGTACATCCTGCTTCGTGTATTCTCTATATAACGTAACATTGGTAACGAAATAAGTATTTAACAGACTCGTTACATAATCAGAAAATTAGAACAGAACTCTATCTGTACTTTATCTCCCTACATCGGGGCAATGCTTATATAAAAAACTTAACTAAAATTCAGTGTAAAATCAATCTTATTTAGAAAAAGCCGTGAATTTGTTCCACTTATATGAACATCTACTTATTTATATATTTGTGAGATGTTAAAGTTAAAACGAAATACGTGTAATATATACGCATACGAGGCCGTCGTGACGCAGGGGTACAAGTGTGTGACTGCAACGCGACGGTTGTGGGTTCGACTAACACTCGAGGGAATGAATTATTATTTATTAATATTTTCATTTCTTTGCTTTTGCATCAAGGCAAAAGTTGGCGTTGAGTTGCACCACTAAACACGGAATGCCTCTAAAAATTCGGCGGAAAGTGGGGAACGGAGTGTCTTAACACTAGATTTCCTCTGTCTACCCTGCATTGTGTGGGATACAGCGTGAAGCTGATAGAAATAGGCATTTCTTATAAGAACTTTACCAATTATTTTAAATACCTGAAGCTATTTATTCATCTATTAATAAATAAGTCCACGTTCGTCTGGAAAAATCTTTTCAATATATAAAATACGGAAAGTTTATTAAAAAAATCGCATCAAAAGTTTGCTAGTGAAAGAGCAACAGACCGTCAGAGTTGCTTTCCCATTTATAATAACAGTATGAATAAAACATTTTCACATTAATCTAGATTTAAATATCAAAATATTCTAAGTGCAATCATATTTCTTTATACTGTGTTTGTTTTTCTTTAATATATTTGTTTATGTTGTTTTTATATGTCATAAGCAATGAGTAGATGAAATAGTCAAAATTAAAGTAAAATTTCAGCTTATTTCTATATGAGAATTTCGGAAACTAAATCAAAATCAATATTTTTTTTTTGTTTCACGTTGAACCTGTGGTTGCCTAAGACTTTCTGTTAGTATATATACAATAGAATAGTTTTCTATTCTATTCGTATAATGTACCCAAGTATAGTAATCGCGATGATTGTGGGTTCAATCCTTATTCGGGAGAGTCCATGATTATATTTTAGTTTTTTCGATTCGAGATACAGCCTAGTGACAAGTGATAGAGCGACCGACGACGGATAGACATACCCATTTTACCCTTTAGGTACGGAACCCTAAAAATATAAAATTGACAAGGAAAAATATTGGATTTTATTAAAAATATTGAAATATTATATTTATACTTATCAGGTTTAATTTAAAATTTATTTTGGTCAGTTTCTTAGTAAACAGAAAATATATAAATCCCTAATATTGTCTAATACATTATTTCTATACTAAAATCACAATATGAATATAAAAACTTGTTTAAAGAGAGGACCAAAATAAGTTCTTAGTTTACAACTAGATGTTGATAGTAGTTAGTTAACTATTACACAACAGCTTTCAATCATACGCCATAATGCCGTTGAAGCATAATAAAGAGTGTTAAGTGACAAACGATTTTGTTTCCCTTTAAATTATATTACTTAGATAAATATATGTGAGTTACAAGTAATTATTATTTTAACTTAAAAATAGGTGAATCATTTTAGATTTTAGATTGTAAGATGTGGAGTGAGGTGACTCAAGTGTGTAAAACGCGACGGCTCACTATGGGCAATTGAGGTCTGTATAAGATCAAAAATCGATAACTTTTTTATTTGTTAAGATAAACTATTGAATTTTTGCACAAGCATAAAGTATAAAATAGCGCTCTAGGTAACGTTCAGATATTATACTTTTATTGAAGTATATATATATTAAAAAAATAAAGAAAAGAATAAAATAATAATTTCCTTAGTCTACACTACTTATAGTAGTAATAAAAATGTATTATTAAATTAGTTT
>JAATLQ010037731.1:0-62438 GCA_013421005.1 Heliconius erato x Heliconius himera | reverse complement strand
TCTTTTTTTTTAACTTTTGATGTTGTGTATTTGCAATTAGCTTTTTTATATTATTTTTATTTAACTTTACATATATATTTTAATATAATATTTATATTGTAGGTGTAAAACTAGCATGCCGTCAACACCTATAATTGTGGCTGCACTTAGTATTTTGTATTAAGTTTTGTATTCTGTATTTTCTAATCTTGTTAGTGTAAGCTGTGTTGGTGTTCTATAAATAAATAAATAAATAAATAGCATCTACACACTGACAATACTGACATATTGTATTCAGGTGATGATTTCAAAATTTTGCAATAACTATTAACATTCACGTCATCCAAGCAACCTTCATGGGACTTTGGCTGGCCCCATATCATTGACTGCCATTTTTTTTAATTGATGACGTTGATTTTGTTCTTTAATTCCACATAAGTAATTATAAATACATACAAACAACATTTGGGCACTTTTCACATTTAAATGATTATTATTTCTAGGTTTATTCATTGGCACTTTTAAAGGCATGTTTTTGAAATTTCATAAAGATTTAACAATTACTTATTTGTATAGTATTTTTTTTTATTACTTAACACGACTAAAAGATAGAAAAGAAGATAGAAATAAGTTACGTTATCAAATTCCAATTTTCGAGACATTGCGTAATGAATGGCAAAAATCAACACTGCGCTTTGTCTCCGTTCCAGAGCTAAGTAATAAAATAAAGATTACTTCCAGAATGGGAGACGAACCCATAACCGTTGCGTCTACAATCAGAATAAAACTATAAAATAGTTGTTTCTAGTTCCTTCTTCATTACATGACACATCCAATCCTTGCATAACATACAAAAATATTTGGTCACAAGACAGTACTTAGAGAATAGAGGAAAACCATCAAACGAGACCTCAAACTGGTTCCATTGCCAGCGACTCTTGCGCATCTAAAGGAGCATATTAACATGCGCAGGCGCACTGTAACAGGGTTATGACATTCAATGTTGTATCACGAGGCTGTCTGAATGAAGATGATATCTTGGTGTTGTTGGTACAAGGTTCTTTTTTATGATTGTTATCATTTGTTCACGTTTTTTTCTAAATTGTTAGGTCTGAATTAGGTTTTTTTTGGGTATTTTGTTTACTGTATGAATTGAGTCCTTTAAGGCTTATATTGTATAGAGTATGAAAAATATTTCCTTTTAATGAATAATATTTTTATTTGTGGAAGTTCCACTTTTTTGTTTATTTGTCAAAATTTTTAATCGGTTGACCTGTATAACTTCAGGACTTCTTGATTGTAATAAAATCTAAGAAGCTGTATTTGGAATGGAATTCGGTCATTATACATAGCTTAGGCTATAATATAATAATATGGTATTACCAGCATCAGCGTCAACAGCTGGTCTGATGATGGAGCCAGGACGTCAATAGATATCTTGTAAACCCGTTTAGCTTAGATTCATAAAATTTAAATAGTATATTCTATAGTGATTGTTATTTTTAAGTATATCATTTTAAGATTCCTTGTAGTAATATTGTTGACTAACGTACCGCTACTTCCTTCCCTTACACGTGCAAAATTAGTTTCTACTAAATCTTTATTACGAGAGGTAGGTCAGTAACAAGATATTGGGTTCTACACTTTCCTCTTACACATAAAGATAAATTTGCTTGAGTATTTGTCAAATTTCTGTAAAAATGGCAGTTGTGGGTTCGATTCCCAATCAGTAGAATGCATAATTTTTATTTCCTCGCCTTGGTAATAAGAGAAAGATCTAGCTTGTGAGTGGCGGAATTTTCGCCGTGCTTTGTCTATCAGATCAAAGAAATGAAAATAATTGATTTCCCAGAGTGGGAATCAAACCTAGCTCCATCGCGCTTACAGTGAATTGCTGTTCCACCATACGATAACGTCAAACAAATAGTTTATTTCTGTAGCTTCCCGCAGATTCCGCAAATATCACCACAAGCAGAGGAAAGTTAGGAACCTAGTGTTATGATCCTTCGTTCCTCATTAAGACACTTCCGTTCCTCACTTTCCGATGAATTCTCTAGGCGATGCGTGTTTAGTTGCAAAACTCAACGCCGCTTTAATTTGTGTTACAGCGAAATCGAAACCTCAACCAGATTAAATCAAAAAATCAAATTAAATCAGCTTCACGCTGAGGGAACCTAGTGTTAAGACACTCCGTTCCCCACTTTCTGCAGAATTCAACGCCGCGCTTAGCCTCGACACCAGAGCGAAGAAATGGAAATATAAATTTAAGTAAATATTTCATCTCCTCGAGTGGGGATCAAACCCACAACCAGTCCGTTTTACAGTCACACTTCATGCCTCTGCGCCACGACTTAATATAGATTTAATATAGGCCAAACTAACTTTTTACAATTCACAAATCCAGTTTTACATACATTTAGCGCTCAATATAAACCGATGTGCTTGAAAAGCTACTTATCGTGTCCTCATTAGAGCTGGTGCACGTAAACACGGCGGAGGTCGGCCAATGGGGGCCGTGAATCGAAAATGATAATATTTGTTATTTACTGCTTTATGACTTATGTAAATTATTCATATTATTATTATGGTTCTAACTGTAGAGGCCAGTGGTGGTGCAGCGGCACGAAGTGTGACTGTAAAACCGACTGGTTGTGGCTTCGATCTCCACTCGAGGAGATGGATTATTTACTTAAATTTATATTTCCATTTCTTCGCTCTGGTGTAGAGGCAAGGCGCGGCGTTGAGTTCTGCCACTTAACACGCATGCCTCCAGAATTCGGCAGAAAGTGCCGCAGGAGCACAAGCGTGTGACTGTAACGCTACTGTTGTGGGTTTGATTCTCACTCGGGGGTATGGATTATTGTTTATAAATATTTTCATATATTAGCTCTGGTACCAAGGCAAAAGCGCGGCGTTGAACTTCGCCACTTAACACGCAATGTTTCGCAAAATTCGGCGGAAAGTGGAGGATGGAGTGACTTAACAGTAGGTTCCTTCTACCTCTCTAATTATTCCCTCTGAATATTGCGTCTGGTCACGCAGTATGACGATGAATGATGGAATTGTGGGCAGAGGGAACCTAGTGTTAAGATTCTTCTTTGTTCACGTTCCACCCAAATTTTGGAGTCTTAATACTGCTTTCATGCTGTATCCCGCACATATCAGGTTACAGCGGCAAGCAGAAAAAAATAGAATTACAAGTATAGATCCATACGTTTTGAAGCCACAATAGAAGGACGTCCGCCTTCTTCTTTTGCATTAACACTACAATTAACATGTTGATCATGTATCAAAGTTCACAGCTATAAACTTGTAATAGCGCTTCTAAGAATATGTACTTACAGCTACTGATTGCATACATAATGTAATGTAACCATATACGATATCCTGGCAGAGACAGTGTCTGTCTGAACTGAGGTGGTAATAGGTTCAATCAATAATAGGGGGAATATTAGTTAGTTAAGTTTAAATCATTTCGGAGGTGGTCCTTGGTATGGTTTTCGACCAGCTCTTTTATACGACAATACTGGCGTGTAGTCTCAGAGTCTTGGAGTTCGTGGCGTAGCAGATAATCTCCAAGAGCGTCGCCTGAGGCGGTATGGACTTTGTCCGCTGTCCTTGGAATTCGGATGGAACTGCTCTACTCTACATCTGTCCCTGAAGTTAGACCTCCCGGACGCCCAAGAAAGTGATGGCTGGATGATGCAGGATATAAGAGCCTGGACTAGCTTAAACATCGAGGATGCTGAAGACTTTGCAAAGTGGAGATAAATTTAAGTAGGGCTGACCTGGGCAACAAAACCCGAGACTAATGCCAGATAGAAGATGCATTTCTTAATATTATGAATATTCATAAATGTAAATAGTTTAATATAAGACAAAAAATATATAAACATTTAATTTTGTATTACAAACTATTTGAAAAATAACATACGCCATCTAGCGGCGATTTGCTGAACTATAAATGTGTAATATAGTATTATTATTATTACGGTCACGTAAAGCGCAAGGGGAAACACGGGCGTGACGTCACTAATGATGAACACCTTGTACCAAATGTTACGCAAGAATATGGAAAATAATACTTGCTTTTTGACACGTTACCTATATTATATCAATATTTTATGGGCGATGGTGGCCATCGTGGTGTAGTGGGACAGCGTTTGAATGTTAGCGCGACAGTTCGGGGGTTCGGTTACTTGGTGAAATAAGTTATTATCACTTTCTAGCTTCTGATAACAAGACAAAGCACGGCGTTGAGTTCCGCTCTCCTACACAAAATATCTCAGAAATGGTATTTGAACTGGAGATTTGGTGTCTTAACTTTAGATTCCCTTTGCTTACCTTCCTATATGCTGGATACGGCTTATATCTTCACACATCACTAAAATGGACCTTACTGTTTGTTAGCTTAACTTAGCTTCACTCTGTATCACACACATAACAGAGCATGCAGAAGGAACCTGGGAACCTAGCGTTAAAACACTCAATTCCCATTATGACACTTTCGTTCTCCGCTTTCCACCAAATTCGCAACGAATAGTCAAAACAGAACTCAATACGACGGTGTAGGTTCGATTCCCATTAAGGAAATGATATATTTAATACCATAAATCATTTCAAGCAAAATAAAAAGGGGAAAACTAAGATAATAGTAATTGAATAGTATTTTCAATGTTAACTAATAGAATATAAATTATTAGTTTTCTTGTCTGTACCATTACACAAAGTTGAGGCAAAAAATTTGCATAAAGTAATTACATGTAAATTAAACACTTAATCGTTCAGTGGTGACTTGCAAATACTGCATTTTACCAACTTTAGTTTAGATTCAATTTGAGAGTGGTCAAATAAACTCCTGTAGGTACATTTCGGTGGTGTTACATAGAATAGGCAAAAGCTACTTTTCTTTTTCTTTTCTTTTCTTTTAGTTTCTGGCTGTATTCCGAATATAGCAGAGAAGATAGAGGGAACCTAGTGTAAAACTCCGTTCCTCAATTACCTCCCAATTTTCGAGATATTTCGTAAGTGGCGCAAAGATTCATTTACGCTGTAAGGCTGCTTTATGTATAATAGAAACGAACAGTATATACAGTAAATATAGAAATTCTATTTTTTAATAAAGCATTATACATAACTACTCTGTGGCAAACATTTACAACTCTATGTTTTATTCGTAATAAAAATAAACTAATACAATAATTACTTAAATAAATTGAGCGAAAGAAAACAGGAAGATAGTATTTTAATCTCTATTCTTTCTCAGAAATCTTTATTAAAAGTATTTGATTATATTCAACGATACTTGAGAAAGCTATGTGCCAATTAGTTTGACAATACACTTTCTTATTACAATGTGATAATGTCTGATTGTATACACCATTACTGTGGGTTTGATTCCCAATAGGGGTTAATGATTTTTTTATGGAAACTCCGTGTAATACCGGAGGAGCTATAGGTACGTTGCCGGCCTTTAGGGTAGAGGTAGATCAGATAGATACGCCTTTTGATATTTATTTATAGGTACCCATGTCTCTTCATCTGTCAACGAAGAGGGCCTTTTTTACAGCAGTATGTCGCGTGGAATAAGGTTCCTACAGAACTGCACAGTAGTGGAGTGTAACAAACAGGTAAGTGGTTCTGGTGGATTATATAAATTATTTTCAATTTTGCCGCTCTGGTAGATGAAGCGCAGTGCTGAGTTTTGCTATTTAATATGTAAAATCTCGAATATTTATGATAAAGGAATGGATTTTGCGGAACGGCAAGGTCCATAAAAGAGCCACAGCTTGTACCATCAAGCACACCCCATTATTATACAGATATTTTCTCATTATAAACAATACCTGACGAATGTGATAAAATATTTAAATATATAAATACTTAGTTACATTTGTTTAATATATTTGTAACTCTTATCATAGTATGAAGTACACGTAATGAAGGCATAAACCTAGTAATAAGATACTCTGTTCCCCACACACCGCCTAATTTTGAGTAGTGGACTTCCACGCTGCGCTTTTTCTTACTACCTACTAAAGCGAGAATGAAAATAATTAATTACCGCAACACCGCGGACGGTCTCATCAATGTATAGAAATGTGTTTTTCTGTTAAAAATATAAGAAGTTGAGTTTGTAAAAACTATATTTTTATTGTCTAAATATTGTCTTTAAAGAAATGAAAATTTTCAATATTTATTATTATTAAAATTTTGACTTGACGCTACCTAGCGGTGAATAGTAGAAACTTTAAAAGCAATGATTCAATAGTATCTATTTTCTCTTAACAGATGACATTAGTAAATAAATTTTAAGTAGTAATATTTGCATTTTTTTTGGTTTTCTTTATTTTATAAAGATTCTTTGAACATTTTGGGAAATATAAAATTATCTTTTAAACGTAACAATATCTAAAGTAACTGTTAAAATTCTGTTTTTGCCTTTCTCATACGTAAGTTGTTTTTATTTTGTATTTGCATTGTTTGTATTTCGTATAGTACTTGGTAAGACATATAATATTTGCATATCTGGTAGTAAAGCCTAATAGTTATCACCTGTATAGTATATAATTAGTATTTATAAGATTTATGACAAAATAGTATATTATATTGAGAATATTTTCCTTATCTCTGAATATTAAATAATCTAGTGCATTCATTTAAGCAGCGCCATCTATGGCGCTGTTGTCTCATGATGTATCTATAAAATATAAAAATATAGTAGGTTCCAATAGTACAAATTTATTGTGAAAATTGTAGGACAATTATTTATTTACATTAAAAGTTTATAATTACTTAAAAACTGTAATTATAAAGAAAAGGAATATACAGGAATGTGGATATACTACCATCTAGCGGTAAATTGAAGAAACTACATATTATACATTAAGCGAAGCTTCAGTAGTATTTGTTTTGCCTCAATAGATGGCAGAAGTATAGAAAATTAAATAGCTAAATGAAGTAAAACCTAACTAATTCATTCATTTAAAATACTTAATATAACCAGTAAAATGTTACAATATTTAAATAACCTATTAAACTATAACTGTAATATATAATAGAACTTTTGAATAACGAGCATAAATTATTTTGTAAAAATTAGTTCGTCGTCGAATATTAGTCAAATACTTTGTTTGTAAACTAGATGGCGCTGTTTTTTAAGTTTAAATAATACATATTGATCAAATTTTATTTTATTAATTTTGCGATGTAAATGCAACACACGGCGTTGAGTTCCGCTACTACGGCTTATTACACAATGCCATCAGAATTCGGCAAAAAGTTGTGAACGGAAGTGTCTTAATGGGAACGAAGTGTAAACACTAGGTTCCCAGGTTTCCCATGCTTACACTGATTGCTATATGTGAGATACACCGTGAAGTAAAAAAGTAAAAAATATATTTAGTTATTTTTGCTGTAATTATATTTTTTACTAATACTGTGTGGGTAATGATCAATTAAGGACACATTTAGAATCGAATTGTTCGAAGAATCCATTCAGTGCCAGGGTAACCATATATTTGAAATATTACAATTTACATTTGATATATCTTCACGCGGTATCCCGCATATTGCAGACGGCAGATAGGCAGAGGGAACCTAGTGTTAAGACATTCCGTTCCCCACGCAGTGTCTCATTTTCCGAGAAATTGTTACGTTCATATTGATAGATATTTATAATAACTCGTCTCCTAAGTTAATTTAGAACTCGGTTAACAATATACTACAAGATAAAAAAAATATTTGATCTTTTATATGATACAGTATACTCCATGTAAATATGCTACAAAAAAATTAAAAACATATAAAGTAAACAAATTAGATAATTTAGTGCGGCGTTGAACTCCACCACTCAACCCACAACATCCCGAAATTGGGCGGTGGATCTAAAACTGATTGTTTAAACACTAGATTTTCTGTCTACCCTGTTATTTACTGAAAACAACGTGAAAAAAAGCAACAATTAACTTGGATGCATGGTGGTGCATGGTGGGTATAAATCTCAAATTATCGAAAACTATATATATATTTGTATATATATAGATAAAAATCCCATAAAATAACACAATACGGCAAATCCAAGAAGTTTTTGCGCGGTGCGGAAGCCGCGTCTCCACTTCCTCCTCCGTAATAGCCGTGACTCACAGACGCCGCGCCGTGACGGAGTCGAAGGACCTAGCTGTGGGTGCGATTGTAAAAATATGTTTTGTATATGATCTTTTATTTAGAATCGTATTAGACCGTACATGAAATGGATATAGGTTCGATTCCCAGTCAAGAAAATGGTGATTTTTGAGTTACTGTCAGTTCTGATTTCTGTCACTCGTAATGAATGTCTTTGAAAGAGTGGCGCAGAATTCCGCCACTCAACATATTTATTTTGGTGTTAAACACCGAAAACTAATAAAAAACAATTCATATTAGTAGTTTTCGCCGTATTGTACCTAATATAACGTAATACTATCGACAATAATACGTATCAATCTAATAAATATATACGTAACGGATGTACGCTATACATGGTGCTCCCTATTTTTTTATAAATAACGAGGTGAAGGACCAACTATTGTGAATTTGCTATGCTGTGAAATACATTGAATAAGTGGGTCGGTGTACAACTGCAACTAAAAAAATAGAACGTCATACCTTTCCCGTGGCAAGATAGGCAGAAGGAACGTAGTGTTAAGACACTCTGTTTCCTACACAGGGGCACAAGCGTGTGTCGCTAAGCGCGACAGTTTGTAAGCACTCTAGTAACGAACTCAATACGCTATGCCTCTAGAATTCGTCGGTAAGCAGGCAACGTTAGTGTCTTAATAGGAACGGTGTATTAACATTAGGTTCCCCAGTTCCCTGCTTACCCTGCTTTATGTGGAATATAGCGTGAAGCTTAAAAAATATTAACACAACTATTAAACGAGGGCTAGCATAAAGTATTTGATGTTAGGTTTTTACACACACACATATTTATTTTTTAAAAAATTGAACCCACTACTACAAATCTTCAACAAATAACTAATCTTCTATGCTAACCACGCTTATTTACTCACAATTTTTACTGCTATGGGGCAATTCATTGTGCTCATCATGAGAATTGACCGTTTCCTACGGCGCCACGGTCAAGATCACTACGTCAAATGGGCGTATACTATCGATATATACAGCACGGTCAACAAGTCGTGGCCGCCCTCAATTTACCTGGAGATGGCTGCGCAGATTTGGTTTTAGATTTATTTTTTCTTTTGATTATGTTCTTTCCGAGTCAACAATGCGCAAAAGAAAAGACTCAGAAAAACTAAAAGTAACTTCAGGGCGGCCACGACTTGTTGACCGTACTGTACTTATGTTACATTGACGCAACATTGATTAGACAATATGCTATATTGACAGTTATTTACCGTTTAAGATTATTTTGAAAATTCAGAAACTTATAGTTTTTAGAACCTATAGGTTCACGCTGTATATGCCAATTTTTTGAGATAGGCTTATTGCGTCGCGAAACTCAACGCCAAGATTTATCTTGATATTACAGTGCGAAAATAAAAATAGTTCATTTCCACGAATGGGAATCGAAGCCACAACATTGTAAGTCCAGTCATTTATACCAAACTGTTCCACTGCGCCACAACAGCCTTAGCAAGTATGTAGGTACTTCAGAATAATAAGCTTTAAGGTGTGCCTTTCCCTCTATGTGTCGTTTTAGAGGAGTGTCCTCATAAAACTGTCTAATATACGTCTAATTAAATATCTTCATTTGGTTGTATGAAGGGAAACTGAAATAACAATGGTTTTTGTTTGTTTGTTGGTTAGTGACCCTGACTGGATGGAAAAATGAGAAAGTTATGGGTTCAATTCGAAGTTGAGGTGTTAATACTACTAACGTTACTTTTTAGAATAAGATTACATCTTCTAGAAGAAGATCTTCAAAATACTTGAAAAATGAGGAATGGAGTGACTTAATTGTGTTATACATAAAATTTTGAGTCAGTAAAAACATATATAAGCTTAAACAATCCTTATATTCTTCGGTTTTTTCGTAAATTCGAATCTAATCTGAAAAATTATTCATCTAAATTCCGTTTTATTCACAATAGCTATACGAGAAAGTTGATCATATTGTGTTTGAACGCAATAACTGAAGTATCCTTGATATATTTATAACTTGGTATTTAAAATAAAAACTAGTTTTACACCTCTTCCTGTATGATACTGTAATTGCTTCAGTTAATTTAATTTTAAAATCTTAGATATGGTATCTTAGATATAGAGATTAACATCCTACATGCCCTAAAAATAAAAAAAAACAGAAAGGGCCCCATCGACGCGTCTACCGTACAATAAATAAATGTGAGTTTATTTTCCACCGGGACAAAGTTCGTTTTTTTTTAGCTTCACGCTGTTTCCCGCAGATAGCAGCCATAGACGGGCGAAACCTGGGAACCTGGTGGTAACACACTTTCGTTTCCCATTTTCCGCTTAATTCTAGAGGCATTGCGTTTTAAGTGGAGGAACTCAACGCCGCGCTCGTTACCAGAGCGAACGAAATGAAATTATTAAATATTTCATTTATCAGGTGGGAATCGCACAACCTGTCGCGTTTACAGCCGCACACTTGTGCCCCTGCGCTATAACAGGCTTTATTATATTTTTTTTTCAAATTGCTAACACATAGCCCGGCGTTGAGTTCCACCAGTTTCTTCAGCATTTAGTTTTATAAGATAGAGGGAGAGGCCAGTCGTGGCGCAGCGGCACGAAGTGTGACTGTAAAACCGACTGGTTGTGGATTCGATCCCCACTCGAGGAGATGAAATATTTACTTAAATTTATATTGCCATTTCTTCGCTAAGGTGTCGAGGCTAAGCGCGGCGTTGAGTTCTGCCACTCAACAGGCAATGCCTCCAGAATTCGGCAGAAAGTGGGGAACGGAGTGTCTTAACACTAGGTTCCCTCTGCCTACTCTACAGTGTCCGGGATACAGCGTGAAGCTGATTTGATTTAAGTTAGAGGGAAAATGAAAAACAGAATGTTTTAAGCACTTAGGCTCTCTTATCATATAATGTGTGTGGCATACTTCGGTATGTTGGTTATGTTGTCACTAGTATGCCGGAGGTCGGAGCATCGATTCTCTCGCGAGGTCAACATCTGTCCCGATCTAGGTTATATGAAACAAAATGCTACGTCGTCAAAACAATTATCTTTTATAGCGATAAAATAATCGTAATTTGTTCATGAATAATGGACAGAACTTAGTGTCAAGACACTTAGTTCTCCACTCTCCCTTCGAATCTTCGGAACTAAATACGTAAAAAAAATGCCAGGCACATATAGCCAGAGCAGAGAAAAATATTGTCGAGTGAGAAAATCGAACCCTCAACCATCGCTTTTACAGTCGTACACAATCCCACTGCGCCACGACTGGCCTCAATTATTTATGTAATTGATAATAGAAACAGAATATTTTCAATTTATTTTTCTAAAGAATATCAGCTGGAACATATCATTGATGTGTTCTTTAGCGGATGCAAAAACTTTTTTGTTTAATATTTGCATACTTTTCTTTCTCATCTATATTCCAAGTATCTACGTTTCTATGTTATTATCAAATCTTCTGTGAAATGGGGATCTTCACGCTTTTACCCACATAGCACATTCCTACTTTCCGGCCAATTTTCCAGGTATTGTGTATTGAGTGGCGGAACTCAACTCCGCGCTTTGTCTCGTTACCAGATCACTGTGCTACGATGATCTTATACGTCAAACGTATTATATTTTGAAAAAAAGTAGAGTAAGAAATATAGACTGAATAGAAAAGAATATACACTATTGCTATTTTATTTCTTTTTCTTTTTTTTCTTTTATTTGACTTGCCGTAAACGTGAACAGTCAAACCTCGCGCTATTGTCTTCGACGACGACGTATTTATTTATATAATAAAAAATATTTTATCTAATATTCTTGACTTTTTTTCCTTACAATGAAGCCCAGTTTCCATTGCGGCCGGAGCGGGAGAGCGAGCGAGCAGAAACAGCTGAAATGAGCTCGCTCAGTTCTAGAGAACGAAATAATTACAAAATACAGAACTCCTCATTGGGGGTAATGTAAATGTTAATAATTTATAATGTAATTTTATTTAAAAGGAGTCAGAAGGAGGAGAAAGGAGGAGAGAGGGTTTTACTAAAGCATTACGCATTCATTTCTCTTTCGCATTGGAACCTGGACCGGGCGTAAAGATAGAAAAAACCGGTGCCACTTGAAAATCGTCTTCTCCTACATTTCATTCTTTCGCTCTATTGTTTTTCCCAAATTCCCTTTAGTAGGCTTATTAATAAAGTTATAATATTAAAGAACAATATTTAAAACAATGTTTAAATAAATCTAACTAAATAAAAAAATAAAATCAATTAATTTATGTATTAATTAAAAAAATAAAATATAAAAAAGAGAGCCGCCCGAACAGGGACTTGAACCCTGGACCCTTGGATTAAAAGTCCAATGCTCTACCGACTGAGCTATCCGGGCTCATGGCAATTTGCTAAAAATATATGTTAGATAACAAAAATATATTAATAATATATTATTTTTAGTTTTCTGCTGTATCCCGTATATCATAGGTTAAGTAAAGGGAACCTTGAGTTAGAATCAATCCATTCCCTAGTTTCCGTCGATGTGTATGTTGTAGTGGCAGAACTCAACATCGCGCTTTGTTCCTTTAACAGAGGGAGCAAATGAAAGTATTAAAAGCAATTCATTTCTCAGAATGGAAATCGAACCCACGACCGTTGCGCTTGCAATTTTAGTTATTATTTATATAAAAAACTGTAAAGCAAATAAAATATTAAAATTTTATATCTTAATAAATTATAAACGTGACAAAATACTTACAACGGTTAATTCAAGGTTATGTTATGCAAAATAGGCATTTATACGTGTATGTACGTATTATCAAACATTGTTTTTATGATCGTCCGCTTGTTCTGAGGTTTCTCCTTTTCTTAAATCAAATCAAACCGAATCAGCTTCACGCTATATCCCGCACACAGCAGGATAGGCAGAGGGAACTTAGTATTGAGACACTCCGTTCCCCACTTTCCGCCGAGTTCTTGAAGCATTGCGTGCTGAGGGGCGGAACTCAACGCCGCGCTTAGCCTTTACACCAGAGCGAAAATATGAAAATTAATAAATTGGAATAAATGTTTTAATTCCTCGGGTGGGGATCGAACCCGCAACCAGTCGATTTTACAGTAACACTTTGTGCTCCTGCGGCACGGCACTGATCTTAGTGGCAAATAGTTCTGTTTTATGGTTTTCGCTAATTTAATAACATTTGTCCTGTCGTGACCCAGATAGCTAAACTGGCGACTGTTAACGGGATAGGTTGTGGTTCGATTTTCACTAGAAGAATTAAATATTTAATATTTTCATATCTTTGCTCTGGTAAAGCACGGCGTTGAATTCCGCAACCTAACACATCACAATCTAATACCGTCGCACTCTTCATTGTGCCATAGATAGATGTGCGATAAAGCGATTTTGGCTATATTATTTTAAATACTAATATTAAAATAACTGTCAGAGACCGTCGTAGCGCAGTGGCGCAAAGTGTGACTCTAAAATCGACTGGTTGTGGATTCGATCCCCACTCGAGGAAATGAAATATTTATTTACATTTATATTTTCATTTCTTCGCTCTGGTGTCGAGGCAAAGCGCGGCGTTGAGTTTCGCCACTCAACACACAACGCCTCAAGAACTCGGCGGCAAGTGCGGAACGGAGTGTCATAATACTAGGTTTCCTCTGCCTACCCTGCTGTGTGTTATCTTATAAACATTATTTATGAGACCACACAACGATTACGACTCTCGGGTCGTCAATACACGAACGTCTCCCGTTCAATTCTTGTTCCAAATGTGATATTTAAATGTTAATTATGTAGATTATATGAATTTGACATGTATATTTAAATTATTTTATTATCATATATCTCGGGAATAAAAATAAGTTTCATTTCCTCGCTCTAGTACCGGTGAAACGGAACGGAACGGAATTTGAATCGGCACTTTGTGAAGTAAACAATATTTTCTTAGATTTATACTTTATCACACATACTTACAAGTAGTATATATAAGTAGAAAGAGAAAACTTCGTGTTAATTCTATTCTCTATTTTCACCCGAATATGAGAAGTAGCGGTGCGGAACTCAACGCCGGGCTCACCTAGAAACTTTAATAAATAATATCCATGCTTAATTGTGAATAAAAGCAAAATAATTATGATAAAGTATTGAAATAAATTTGATAAAATCATCGTTAATAATGAGACCTGACATTTAAATGTAATGCTAATTACAATTACTTTTGAAAAGCACCAGATATTTATTATACATATATATTTAACAATATCTTATATACCTATTTCATTATCTTCATTCAGTTTCAAGCTGTATCCCGCGTACATCAGGGCATGCAGAGGGAACCTAGTGTTAAGACACTCCATTCCCCACTTTCCGCCATTTCCTGGAGGCATTGCGTATTGAGTGGCGGAACTCAAAGCCGCGCTTTCCCCTCGACACCAGAGCGAAGAAATGAAAATATAAATATAAATAAATATTTCATCTCCTCGAGTGGGGATCGAACCCACAACCAGTAGATTTATAGGCACACTTTGTGCCCCTGCGCCACGACTGGCCTCTGAAAAAAAAAACAAAAAAAATATCTTCTTATACTTTTTAAATCATTTATATACATGGAGGTCGTTAAAAAATCTCCGTTTTCCACTCAGTGAGCCCTGATTAAGGCATACGGCGGAACACAACACCGTCAGTCAAGGCGCAGGAGTATAAGCGTGCGACTGTAAACGCCACGGGTGTGGGATCTATTTCCACTTGAGGAAATGAAATAATTAATGTTTTCATTTGTTGGGTTCCGCGAGTTGGGCGGAACTCAATACCGCACTTTGTCTTCTTCGCGTAGAAATGGGAATGGAAACGAAAATGTTACTTTTACAGTCAGACGCTATAACAGTTGTAGGGTCACGGGTTCAAATTCAAAATACTGTAATATAGCTAAAATATACTGTAATGTTAGGAGCTCTACAAAAACAGGATACTGTCTCAAAACAAATTTACAGATAATACTTGGTGTATTTATAAATATTTAAACACATGTATGTCTATGGTAACCACATTCGTAGTTTCCCTATTTACTAACTATAACAAACGCATTTTTTTACACAAAATAAAACAGCTTCACGCTGCATCCCGCACACAGCAAGGTAGGCAGAGGGAATCTAGTGAAAGACACTCCGTTCCCCAGTTTCTGCCAAATTCTAGAAACACCAGAGCGAAGAAATGGAAATATAACTTTAGGTAAATATTTCATCTCCTCGAGTGGGGATCGAACCCACAACCAGTCGGTTTTACAGTCACACTTAGTGCCGTTGCGCCACGACCGGCGTCTAAATACATAAATACTTAGACTTAACAAATCTCTTTGACTTCCTTTTTTTACTCCCATTACAATACATTTGCATTACTCCAAGCTAAAATCGAATTCACTACTATCAAGTGTACAGTAAACACTTTAAACTTTACTACGAGCACGACGACATTTTTCTTTAAAATATTTTTTTTATATCGAAAGAAGATTTAAAAAGCTTCACCGTCAACTCTTCAGTAACGTTTACACTTGTAAACATTTCTTTTTTAACCTTCACGCTGTATCTCGTATATAGCAGGCGTAGATAAGCAGGTAGAGGAAAGCTAGTGCTTAGACACTCCACTCTCCACTTTCCGCCGAACGCTCAATGCGTTCTGAATGCATTGCGTGTTGAGTGACGGAACTCTACTCCACGTTTTACCTCGACTCTAGAGCAAAGAAATGAAAATATTAAATACAAAAAAAACACAAAGCAATCCTTTCCAGCGAATTAATTATGTCATTTCGATCATTTTTCTCTAACGTTACGCTCGCAAGCCACACTAACAAGTCACTTGCCGAGTGCCGCGGCCGTCGTACCATTCGTCCGCGCGCTCTCGCTGGTGGCACACGGCGACGCGACTGTACTCTGAAACCGTGAACTTGGACCCCCGAAGGTTCCCTCGCTAATATCGGGACGATAATGTCACGCGCGTCCCTATTCAAAACCTACTTCTAGACAATGACCAAATACAAGCTGAACAACTCCGTACGCTCCTCATCCGAAGTGACACTAACGTCATACATGACGGGCAGCACCGACAGCGAGAGGAAGGATGACAGGTGCTACCAGATGCAGCTGGACACGAACGAGGACAACGTGTCAGATAACCATAATATAGAGGACAAATGTCACGTTTGTCCAAATTCTTGCGAATTTCTCCAAGAATCGGGCAAAATAGTTGCGTCGTTGGAGAAGAGGTACGACAAGTACAGTTTGAACGAGTTGAAAGTGGAAAATTTGGATCGGGATGCGTGTCTATGTGAGAAGTATAATGGGGGCTGTAAGTTGTGCCCCCGGCCGAGCCTCGCGCCGACCCTCACCCTCAGCTACGACGGCAGCCACGGGAAGGACCACTGCTATACCTGCCAGGACGCCCCTTGCAGTTCACCCAGCCCAGGTTAGTTATATAATAACTAAAAATTATTTATAAGTTTTATGCATCTCTCTCTCTCTGCTATTGTAGCAAGAAAATAAATGATTGATTGAGTGTTAACACAATAGGTTCAAATCTCTTCTACATAACAAAAACTAGCGTTTCCTAATAGGGAACACCCACACATCCCAATCTTACCACAGTTTCATCTAAAATTTAATAAAATCATATATAAAACATCAACTTTTAAAATATTTTCTAAAAGCCGTATATTTTAATCGTATTATTTATTAGAATTTACAATTTTAATATTCCTTACTTTATTTAAATCACGTCAATTGAATGTTAATAAGTTTAAAAAAAGATTTTAACCAAATAACTAACTAAATAACTTAAAAATAAACATTTTAACCACCTTTGTCATATATCGTTTACTGACACTTCTGTAAACATCGTTGTTATTTCAATACAAGAGAAAGTACGTTAACACTTCGCGTATGTATGTATATTATATTAGTTATATACTACGAGGATACTCTGCATCCTTTTTACAGTATTTTACATAATAAAAAGGTTAAGGCCAGTAGTGGCGCAGTGACTGTAAAACCGACTGGTTGTATGTTCGATCCCCACTCGAGGAGATGAAATATTTACTTAAATTTATATTTCCATTTCTTCCCTCTGGTGTCGAGGCTAAGTGCGGCGTTGAGTTCTGCCTCTCAACACGCAATGCCTCCAGGATTCTGCAGAAAGTGGGGAATGAAATATCTCAACACTAGGTTCCCTCTGTCTACCCTGCTGTGTGCGGGATACAGCGTAAAGCTAAAGAAAAAAGTTAAAAGCCTAAGATGTATATATATATTTTTTCATTTAATGTATCATATATTATCTAGCTTCACGCTGTATCCCACATGCAGTAGGATAGACAGAAAGAAGATAGTGTTATGACACTCCGTTCCCCACATACCACGTAATTATCGAGACCTTTTGTGAATGGTAGAGCCTAACGCCGCGCTTTATCTTGTTATCAGAACGTGGAAATGAAAATAACTCATCCCCTTAGTGGGAATAGAACTCAGACTCTTCGCGTGTACAGTCGAAGTAACAACTTATTATGAATGACTATGAATATTACGTACAAAACGTTAAGCCGAATTTGATGAGTTTCTGTTGCTCTATCATTCAAATATAGAGCATCACACTTTATTTCGCATATAATAGCAAGGCAGACAGAGAGAACTTACGCGCGCCCGAATTAGAGACATTGCGCGGAACTCATCGCCGCGCCTTACAGAGCAAGGATATGAAAATTATTCATTCCCTGAGAAAAAATCGAACCCAGAACCACGTTAGTTGTAGAGAATCTTTTTGTGTTAATTTCTTTCAATCTCAACTCCTGTATTCGTCTTACTTTGTATGTAGTTTGATAGCGTTATGGAATACAACCAAATAGACTTTCCAATTTAAATATTCATAAGCATTCTACTATATTATATTAATGTATATTTATAATAGAATATAAAACAAGTTGTATGTATATCATTAATTACGATACTGTCAGTTATGAGAATTATATCTTCTCACTTTAGCGTAAGCTCGTTTTGATTTAATTTAGGTGTACTTGTTTAGTATAAAAAACCGGCCAAGTGCGAGTCGGAATCGCGCACGGAGGATTTCTTACCATAAGCTATAAAAACGGCAAAAATATTTATTTTATTCTGTTTTTTGTGTTTTTTAGTATTTGTTGTTATAGTGGCAATAGTATTATAGAACCTTAAAAGTGGATTGATCTGATGAAATTTTTGGTGATGTCTTTTATAATCTTTCTGACTTTATAAAATCCGTATAGTAGGGTAGAGGGAACCTATTGTCGACACTACGTCCCCTACGTATCGCCCAGTTTTTGTGACATCGCTTATTGAGTTTCCTCAGCCTAACCTGTCATATGCGGGATACAGCGTGAAACTAAAAAAAAAGCTAAAATAATAAAGTATATTAATAATTGTAACATTTGCGCATTCTTACATACTCGTTCATACCTTGGCCGTGGACGTAAAAGGCGGTACACCAGCTCCAGTTGATACGGAAGAGACACTTGTCTTATATAGAAATGTCTATTTTTCCTTGATGGAAAAAAAAGTTTTCTTTTTGGTAATAATATCACTTAAAATGTATGTTTTTCGTTATTACTTATAAAAGATAATATAAGCGGGATAAGCCAAGAAGATAAAAAAGGAGCCATAGTTTCTAAGAACAATTAGAAAGAAAAATTCTGTTAATAACAGAGTGATACATCATTAAAATTAGTCCTATATTTATATCCATATAAGTTATTTATGCAAGGCTAGTTGTGACATAGTGTGTCAAAAACAGTATACGCGACGGTTGGGGGTTCAAGTTCAACTCGGGGTTGGACTTGGACTGGACGTCCAACTACAATTCAGTTAAAATATGGGAACGGAATATTTGTCATAACCCTTGGTTCTCTCCGTCAACTTTATTATGAGAGATACAGAGTAAAGCTAAGAAAAAAAAGTAGGGAAGTACTAGTAGAAGATTTCTCAAAATTCATACGTATAAGGGAACAAAACTTAAAGTTCTTCAGAAATAAGCATAAGAAAAAAATTTAATAATTGTCGTTTTAATGATTTTTTATACGATAGCAGGTTTACCTACGTACCTACTAAAGATCTAAAATCAACTTTGGACATCACTACGAACAAAAAATGTCTCGATAATTAGAATCGAGAAGGATTTTATAAAGAATATGATTAATTAAAAAATAAACCACTTTTTATTACAACGTCGCTCATTACCAAGAAATTATAATTTTATTTTAATCTAGTATCATTACAATTATATAATTTATATATCTTTTGTTAGAACGTTGAATAAATATGGTGTACTTAATGCTGTTATATGCAATCATTTAAAATATTTTAGTTTTCCTATACTAGTCGTCGCTCGCGACTTAGTTTGTAAAATGAAAAAACCGTTTCTACACGTTAAAAATTGAAATTAAATCAAAGCATTTTTAATTTTTTACCTGTAAAAACGGTTTTCACACGTTTCCGTAGGAATTTCAAGAAATCCTCTCTCAGTGCTCTCATACTCTTTGTAACCTACCGACATGCCAAATTTCAACTTTCTTATAAGTGCATCTATACCTTGTATATTTTCATTTCTTTGCTCTGGTGACGAGGTAAAGCGCGACGTTGAGTTCCGCCACTTAACATATATTGCCTCTTTCTTATTTTTTGTCACAAAATGCCTTATTGTGATATAAAAGATAGATATATGATGTGTTTAAAGATAACTAAGAATTACATTCTGATGTTATATAGCCTCCTGGGAAATGTAGCTTTCATACTAAACAAAAAGAGTGTAAATCCGACCAGTAGTTGCAGAGATATTAACGTTTAAACAAACAAACAAACTCTTCCGCTTGATTATATTAGTATAGTTATTATTATTAAATATATAATAAATAACATTAAAAAACTTGCTCTTTTATTTGCTTAATTATATTATAATCATGATAATATTTTATGTACTTATATTTTTTTAAATATTTCTCATTATCATTTATTTTTTGTTATCTAATGAGGTAGGTACATACACTGTCACACTATAGTGCATACAATTAGCAGACTATAAAACATATTGCTGTTTCACGTTTTTTCCCGTATAGCAGGATAGGCACAGAGAACTGAGTGATATGACACTCCGTCCCCTACTTCTCCTAGGTTTCAATACTTTGTGTGTTGAGTGGATTACCATTTCTCTGAGAGAATCGAACCCACCCACCGTGCGCCGTCACGTTTACAGTTACAGTTACAGTTTTCATAAACTGTTCCACTGCGCCACGATGGATTCAACAAACAAAACAAAACACATTTTTATTATACAAAAAATGAACATAATGTATTCTCATTAAATACTTTATTATGTGACATTTGTATAAAAAAAACTATATAATTTTAAAATTCAACGGAACTAAGATATGTGGGGGCAATTAGCGAATTCTAACTACAATATATTAATTAAAAACACCGCAATCTCTTTATAATAATATATGATAATATTATAAAAGATTTTATTATATGTATGTATGTATGATACATTATTTTACTAATTGTTTATAAGTTCTAGAACATTTAAAACGATATAACTGGGTTATTTAACTTCTAAATTTTATTATACAAACAGTTTATTTTTGAGAATAAACGAAATTAAAATTAATTGTGCGCGGTATTTAATATTTCTTTGTTTTATTCTATGTATATATTTACATTTGAGGCCAGTCGTGGCGCAGGAGCACAAGCGGGCGATTGTAAATTCGATAGGTTGTGGGTTCGATTTCCATTTGGGGGAACGAAATATTTAATATTTTCTTTTCATTGCAATGCGGTGGAAAGTGGGCAACGAAAGTGTGTTAAGGAGGCTAATAATAATACAAATAATTTAATTTTAATCAAAATACGCGTATATGTAGGAATAAAGATAAACACAATCCTTTTCCCGCTCGAGACATTGTCTGTTAAGTGTCGGAACTAAACGCCGCGACTTAGAATGGTACAAGAGCGGAGAAATAAAAAAAAATTACCCTCCTAATGGAGTCGGACTAATCACCGTAGTTATGCCCAGTCAGTTTCAACGGCGTTACTGGTTGTGGTTTCAAATTCCTCTTAAAACATTATTTATATTCAAAAGGCGATGTCAATCACAAAAGTACTAAGTGTTGATGTAATATATGCTATTTAAAAGAATATTACAAGAACTAGAAACCCTCGTGGCGCAGCGCAACAGCCTCTGATTGGTGTTCTATTCCAACTCCTGTTCCTGTTATTCCGTCCTGCCAGTAAAAATACAATGTTTAGAAAATTCAGTGGAAATTGGAATACAGAGAGTTTTAACACTAGGTTCCCTTTGCCATAAACATAAAGCTCAAAAGAAACCAAACAATAAGTTGTAAATATTTGAGAGGATGAGACAGGTTAAATAAGTAAATATTTGCAAGAAAAGGGTTTGGTACCTGTGGAATGCCTTACCCGCGGCAGTGTTTTCAGGTGGATACTATCTGAGTACCTTCAAAAAACGAGTCTATCTCCACCTCAAAGACCGGCAACGCACCTGTAGCTCCTCTGGTGTTACACGAGGTCGTGGGCGGAGGTGACCACTTCAAAAACACGACAAAAGATCACAACAAAACAAGGCAAACGATCGGTCTGGTCTTTTAAGTAAACAGCTAACCAATATGGTTAAAATATTTTTTTAACTAAAAATTGTCATAAATATCATTGCAAATACGGTTGTGGACTCGATCTCCACTTTGGGGAAATAAATTATTTTTATATTCCTAGGTCAAAGTCCGAAGTTGAATTTGAGCGGAGAACGGAAAACATTGAGAAAAATCACTTTGTTATCAGTGACAAAACAAGTGACTTTAAAATATTCTCAAATAGAATTATTTTGAGGCCAGTCGTGACGCAGCGGCACGAGGTGTGACTGTAAAACCAACTGGTTGTGGTTCCATCCCCACTCCAGGAGATGAAATATTTACTAAAATTTATATTTCCATCTCTTCGCTCTGGTGTCGAGGTTAAACGCGGCGTTGAGTTCTGCCACTCAACACGCAATGCCTCCAGAATTCGGCAGAAAATGGGGAACGGAATATCTTAACACTAGGTTCCCTCTGCCTACCCTGCTGTGTGCGGGATACAACGTGAAGCTAAAGAATTATTATTTTTTTAAATATTTTCAAGTAATAAAAAAAATTTACTCCAAACCATCAGCAGCCTTAATTTAACGCCAAATTCAAACCGCTCTATGTTTAGAAATAGTTTTACGAACGCTTGCAGCACTATAGAAATCGTTTTTTACTTATACTATAGTAAGTATAGTAAACTATAAAGACTGTAGATTTTTGTCAATTCAATTATAAATGAAAAAAAAGTCCGGAAGTATGTATTTCGGAAGTAGTGCAACTTCCTGTAACATCTGCATTTGCAGTTTTCTTAATCTTTGTAAGTATTATCTAATCACTTTAGTTCGTTTTAGTTCCTTCTTGTATTAAATATTTCTCTCTTGGGTTAATGTAATTTGAAGATAGAGTTATTGAGTGTAGAAAAAAGATGTTGATCTCCATTAGGGGGAATCTACTATTTTCATTTCCTGGCTCTGGTAAGGAGAGAAGAGGAGCCTCTCTAGAGACAAAGCGTGGTCTTGAGTTCGGCCACTTAGCACGCAATAGCTCGAAAATTAGGTAGAAAGTTAGGAACGGAGTATCTTAACCCTAGGTTCCCTGTAGCTACCCTGCGATATGCGGGATACAGCGTGAAACTAAAATAACAATCTCTTTGTAGATGTCTGTCATTATTTTTCACAATTTTAAATGCAGATATGTGCATGAACGTGACAAATATTACATAACGTTTCATAGTTCACGTTTCTGTTTTTTTTTTTTTATATTTAAGCACAAACATTATTGCTTCCTAATAGCTGATATTAAGAAACGACTTTTTAATAAATAATTTGGTTAAATCTAAAAAATATTCACTACCGTGTTGTATGCAAGTCTATCACCTACAAGCCCATTGTAGGTGAGTCATAGACATATGTTGAGGCAAGCATAACAATGTATTGTTTTTATTAAAATAAATCAGCTTCACGCTGTATCCCGCACACAGCAGGGTAGGCAGAGGGAACCTAGTGTTAAGACACTCCGTTCCCCACTTTCAGCCGAATTCTGGAGGTATTGCGTGTTGAGTGGCAGAACTCAACGCCGCGCTTAGCCTCGACACTAGAGCGAGGTAATGGAAATATAAATTTAAGTAAATATTTAATCTCCTCGAGTGGGGATCGAACCCACAACCAGTCGGTTTTACAGTCACACTTCGTGCCGCTGCGCCACGAGTGGCCTCAATTGTTTTTATTATGGTTCAAAAACATAATTCGTGGATGAAATTCTTAGATAGTTACAAACTAATGTTTTAATTATTTTTCTGAATGTGGCGTTCGGTTCTGTCATTTAGCACGTCCTCGGCTATAGAAAAATATATTTTTTCAAGTAAACAAACCGGACAAGTGCGAGTTGGACTCGTGTACGAAGAGTTCCGTGCCATTATCTATTAAAACGGCAAAAAAATAAGGATTGTTGTATGGGAGCCCCTTTTAAACATTATTTTATTCTGTTTTTTAGTATTTGTTATTATAGCGGCAACAGAAATATTTTTATAACATTTTTAAAGTGTTATTTCACATTTAGAAAAGAAATATACTTATTCAGAAAACGTATAAAAATTTGAACGTAGCGGGATATGAAGTAAGGGAGTAAGGCAAAGGGAACCCAGTGGCAAAGCTAAACGGCTTGTCTACGAGACGGAAATAAAAAAAAATTAAACACACGCATGCTCTGCGAGTGGGGATCAAACCCACGGCCATCGTGTCTACGGTCAATATACTTAATGTATTTTTTTTCCGTCACGCCGTATCCCGCCAGGGCAAACAAAGGGAACCTAGAAACCTAGTGTTAAGACATTCCATCCCCTTTAAGACACTTCTGTTCCTCACTTTCCGCTGAATTCCAGTGGCATTGCGTGTTTTAGCTTTGGCTCTTTACTAGAGCGTGGTGATGAAAATATTGAATATATACTTCCTACCCCCAAGTAGGAATCGAATCCACAACAGTTGCGTTTACAGTCGCACGCTATTGCCTCTGGACCAAGACGGCCCCAACACACGTTTTATATATTTACAAATTTATCTAATAATAAAATATTGTATTATTTTGTTTCCATTTCGTACTTTAACTTTATAGAAGTAGTCATTTATTATAATGATACTATAAACGCTGACGTCTATGAACTTTGGCACTAACGTTTTAACTTTGCATGCGATGGTTTAACTGTAATGCCAGGTACTGTAGATTCAATTTACATTAAAGAAAGAATTACATATAAATTTTTCCTGCTTTATGTATGTCCATTTTAATGTATATATTTTTGTATTTATATATTTACAATTAGCATTGGAACTTAACATCGCGCTTTGTCTAGATTGGAGTGACAGAGCAAGAAAACTGAAATACTTCCTCGGTGGGAATCGAACTCACAAGCATACAGTCACATATGAAAGTGATAGTCAAAGTGTTCTATAATGTTCAGAAAATATATTTTAATTACAACATACTCGTATGTCATATACCTATCTATCTGCAAAAAAAATTGTAAATACATTTTAATGTATAGTTGTTCAAATGTCATAGTTGTGACGACAAGTTTGGGTAATCTGTCAATATCATTGTATACAATACAGAATATCAATTCGTTTGTTTACCAAGGTGTGACGTCAAACATTCTGACTGGTTTTCAACATATGATGACAGCTTGCCATATTTTTTTTAATTTTACTGACGTCACAACCTCTTATAAATCGGTGAACGCCGGCTGTACGCACGAATAAACGTGACTCATTGTCACGTTCCGCCTGATCCCAGCGTGCAAGCGAGAGCGCGGAACAAACGATGGAGAGGCACGACCGGCGCTATCCTTAACAGAATAATGCAGATTGGAAGATCTTAAATATAACACATGTATATAAGTTATAAGTAAATTGTTAATAGCACTCTGTTACTTGTAAATAATCTGTATTTAAGTGAAAAGATATCTGAATTTATAAGTTCAAATAAATGTAAATTTATCGAAAAAATTGTAATTGCAATTTTCAATTAATTCCTTTTTTACACAAAATAATGTTCACATCTTATTTGCATCAATGTTTTCTTATGACGTTATCATAAGCCATTAAGCCGACTTTACAGACAACCAGTTTTGTTTATTAATAATAATTTATTTATGTACATTTAATAACAATAAAATTAATGCATGTCTTGTAATCTAATAACAGAATTTTAATAAAGCCTACTGTAACATTTTCTCCAGAATGATCCAAAAGAAGAAAAAACCTTCTCGTTTTAAACAACAGCAAAATCTTTCAATTTAATTTTATTGGCAATTATAAAGCGGTAATGCCACGTTATGTTAGTTAAGTAATGCAATTGCAGTAATGGCGACCCTTGACACTGTTAGTTTACGAGTCAGTCAGTCAATCTACCTGTTATGGATGATCTTGACCTTCGATTTCAATTACGTCTTAGTAAGGCGAAGTTGAGACTAGTTATACGATTTTTTTTATCAGCTTCACGCTGTATCCCGCACACAGCAGGGTAGTCAGAGGGAACCTAGTGTTAAGACTCTCCGTTCCCCACTTTCTGCCGAATTCTGGAGGCATTGCGTGTTGAGTGGCAGAACTAAACGCTGCGTTTTGCCTCGACACCAGAGCGAAGAAATGGAAATATAAATTTAAGTAAATATTTCATCTCCTCGAGTGGGGATCGTACCCACAACCAGTCGATTTACAATCACACTTTGTGCCGCTGCGCCACGACTGGCCTCGAACTGGCCTGAACTGGACAAAAAAAATATATGTAGAATTTCTACTTAAAAATGAAAATGAAGATTTATAGTAAGGGTTGTTTGATTGAGCACGTTAATCTAAGGAACTACTGGTTAGATTTAAGAAAAAAAATATTGGTTAGTTCATTTAGTAAGGAAGGCTACGGACTATGTTACATCACGTTAATAGTTTCAATGTAACACTTCAATGAATGCAGTCATAATTTCTGACACTTAAGATAAATCATTTATCATACACAACAATTACTTATTCCTATTCAAATTAAAAAAAAAAACCGTACACAATTATTTTATAACAAATACATCGTCCAAGTAAACAAAAATACGTATAAAATAAAAGGTACTAGTACAATCTAAATATTTTTCATCAAGAATCACGCAAATCGGATCAAAAATTATTAAGAAATCGGTGTAATATACAAAGAATTGTGATATTTACATCGTCTAAGTTAATAAAAATGCTCATAAAATAAAAACTACTAGTCCGAACTCATTGAAACTTTTATGGGACCAAAAAGCAATTTCTACGCATCTAAACAAATAAGAATTACATAAATCGGTTCAGAGATCTCGGCGTAGTCGGTGTACATACATGATAAAAAAATATACCAACCTCCTCGAGAACCTTCTCCTATTTGAAATCTGTTAATAAATATATTTCGTTATAGCGTCGTTAATATTCAATATACAAAACAAAAGTCAACACAGTGTCTTAAAGAAATTTTATATATATTCACGTCCTCTTTTTAATACGACAAAACACGGCGTTAAGTTATACCTACTTGAGTTACGGAACCCAATAGGTTATTTAAGTAATTAATAAAAATAATATTTCTACATTAAGCTGATTATGTTTATATCAAGAAACATCGCCTTAACGTAACTGTGCTACAATCCTGTCTATATTAAATACAGTGTGTATTCAATATCGACGCTAGTTCACCTGGTCAACAACTCGGTCGGTTTAAGCTTTCATTTTATGGCTGTCGCACAAGTAGCCCTTTTGGGAAAATATTGGCTTACCAACGACTAGCTGTTTTCTATTTTTTTATATATATAATCTATTTTAAATTTACTATGTATGTGCAGGATACAGTAAAGTAGGCAAAGAAGAGGACCTAGTGTCAGAACATTCCATTATATGTATATTTAGAGAACGTATAAAAACTTGAACGAAGCTAAATTTGAACCTACGCCTCTTGGAGACCTTCCAAGCGCTCCGATCACTAAGTCATACGTTCTTATATGTTTGATAAACAACCAAACTACTTTCTTCGTTTGACTTTGACATTGAGACACATAATTTTGAATAGCAGAATTCTTTCAATTAGTCATGCCGTAGTGGGAAACAATAACAGATCATTCCCTCAAACAGTGATCGAACCCATAACTAACGCGCACACCGTGAAATTCAGCCTCTCTTATGCTTATTTATCTTATAGGTACAAGCGTGCGACTGTAAACGTGACGCTTGTAGGTTCGATTCCCACTCGAGGGAATGAAATAGAGGCACTTGAAACGCAATGCCTTGAGAATTAGGGGGAAAGTAGGGAACGGAAATGTCTTAACGGGAACGGGGTGTCTTAACACTAGATTCTTTCTGCCTACTTCTGCTAACTGCAAAATAAAACAATGAACAATAATTGAGAACAAACATTTTCATTAGTGTCTATGGACATTCATTGTAAAGATTCCTTAAGATAATAATAAAATTAATTTAGCAAAAGGCTAAATGCTAAAGCTAGACAGATCTAAATAATTATTTTTTTTTCTTAATAGTTTTTTCGACTTTCCATATTACATTCATATGAATATCAGAAAAAAATTAAATAACCGAACCAAAAATAATAAGGTAAGTTATATTACTTTTATAGGTTCCCAGGTTCCCTCTGTCTACCCTGTTATGTGCTGGATAAAGCGTGAAGCTATTAATGGTAAATTGACATTAAAATATAAATGAGAATATTCATTTATAAAAAGATCTGGAGATCTGGAGAAATGAATATTCTCATTTATATTTTAGATTTAATTTTTTGTTAGCGCGTTTTGGAAACGCGCTAACAAAAAATTAAATCCCAAACGTCCTGTACCACATCCGAAACGAGACAACGTTAAAACCGTATAATATTAAAAATTCCCAAAAGAATATAAAATACTAAAAGTGAAACATAAAAAACTAGGCTTATTTAGTTCGTTTCAATTTCCTGAGCTGATTGAGAGGACTAATTACCTTTTTGTGTACTAATTGACTTCAAGGCAGGCATTCGAGTGCGCCTTCCTTTTACCACTCGCTTTTTATACATCTTTTTACTTTGGATTGTAAAAAATGGCGTCTTTATTGTTGTAGTCAATGACCGAATGTATTTGTTAAATTTTATATTTGATAGATGAGTATGTGCTATGTGAACACGAGCTGAAAATGTGGTGTGATAAATATCGAGAATAACTGGTTTTGGCTCTTTGCGAAGGTGGAAGGTGTGGTAAAACAAGATATAACGTGGTGTTGAGTTCCACCACTCGATCCCTATGTCTGTGAAATTGGACGTAAACTCTTAACAAAAATTATATTTTGAAGTTGTAATTTTCATAATAAAAAAAGGTAAGGCAGAGGAAGCCTGGTGTGAAAACACTCCCTTTCCCACTTTAATCTAAATTCAGGTGAACGTGAAAAAAATGGAAATATTAAATATTTCAAATCCTCAAGTGGGAATCTAAGTTTGCACGACTGGCCTCAATCATCAAAACTTGCTGGACTGATAATCATTAAATGCTCCAGATGTTCTAATTCAATATGTCACTGCAAAATGCTTATCAACAACTTTTGTTAAAACGGCAGTTAATTTTTTCGTATAGTTTAGCTGGACTGTTGTTATTCATCAAAATATTCCAGATCTTCAATGTTTATTCCTCATTGGAAAATGCTCATCACACTTAAAAACTTTTGCTGTGGACTCATTTAATTATTTCTTATAGTTTAGCTGGACCACTTCGATTCTATATCAGGTTTAGAAGTCTTCAAAATCGAAAATAGCTGATATCTTGCCCAGACCTAAAAGCTACACAACAAAAAAAAATCATTGAAATCGGTCCAGAAGGTGTGCGTGCACAAACAGATAGACAGATAAAAATTTTAAAAATCACAAATTCATGTTCTATTAGTTTTTTTAGCCCCCCCTACATAGATTTTTTGCAAATATATAAATGTACAAACACATTTTTTTACTGTTTTATTGTAGTATAGAAGATGAACGAATTATTATATAAATAATAATTTCTACAGTGTTTTAGAAATTTTAATATGCATTCTTTAGGGTACCGAAACTTAAAAGAAAAAACGGATCCATTAGGATAATTGCGTTGTCCGTCTTTCTATCTGTCTGTCTGTCGAGACAAGATATTTTCTCAAGACAGTGTAAAAATATGAAATTAATATTATTTATCCACATTCGCAGTACTTTAGACTAAAGAAAAACTTTAGTTTCTAAATCTATGCAATCAAGAAATACTATCGTTTATATATCATTTTTGCCGCATTTAATAAAACAAACAAAAAACATCACAAATTTATATTTGTTCTTTCAAATTTATCAACTTTTAAAAGTTATATTTTCCACATGTTGATAAATATAAGACAATACATTCAAGAAATTGATACGGAACCCTCAGTGGGCGAGACCGACTCACACTTGACCAGTTTTTGCGACTGATCTTAATTTATTTGTAAGGATTTAGAACAATAAAAAACGTCCCATAGTCATCGGTAATATTTTTTTTATGAAACGACCTTGGCATTCTTTCGACTATCGCCGCAATTACACGTTTCAAAGATTATTATGATTTATTTTTTCCGTAGAAATTTCATGATTACTTAAACAGTTATTGTATTTAAAAGTGATGAAGTCATTTAATATAATTTATGATTATGTATTAAAATTAGATTTCTTTAACTTCACACCTCTATTTTGTTTATTTATTTGTCTTATTAAATTAAATTGTAGAACTCAATTTTATCTCACATATCCAGACCGGGCAAACGAAAATATCTACGAATATATATTTTTAATTTGAGATTCGAAAAGTGGAGAACGGATATATTTTAACGGGAACGGAGTATCTTGACACTAGGTTCTCAGGTTCCCTCTGCCGACCCTATTATATTGTATGCTTTGCCGGTTGAACTCCTTAATCTCAGGATCAGGATAACTGATAGCTAGATTTAAAAAGTCGCCCAGCAACACCATGCTAATTTTATATTAATTTTTGAGATTTGATATATAACAGTATGATGAATCAAAACAGGTGATCTTTGTTATACCTAAAGAATTAGTAAAAACCAGGAAAATTTAAAACTAAATAAATTAATTAAAACTCTTTAGAAAAAGATTTAATTGGTATCCTTACTTTGTCACTAAATTAATTTATTTATCTTTATTGTGGCAATAGATGAATAAATTACAGAAAAACGATTCAGAAATGTTCTTAACATTATTCTTGACTATGAATAGTAAAATTTTGTAAAAGATCTTTTGAAGTTCTTATAGACTAGTTGGAAAGCTTTAGAATTTTTAAGTTTTTGTTCTTAGAGCATATGATCATAGTTTCAAATACCGCAGAATTTCATATGTTTTTACACAAGACATTCCGTTCTCCATCTTCTACTAGAAAATAAAACATAGCATTTAGAAGTTTTTATAGAGAAATTGAAAAATACTTAACCCCGTGTCTAGAGTGGAGAAAAGAAAGTAGTAAATTCCTCTCCTTATCCCGACTCTAAGGAATCCATAACTATCATCATACGTTTTTACACTCCAGTTCCAAACATAAATATGTTTTCTATCAAATTGTTCTTCAATCATCAATTGATAACATATGTACATAGATTTTGTAAGATTTTTACAAAATCTATAATGATAGGTTATAAAGTCGATATTTTATTACTAAATCTTTAAAAATATATAATATATACAAAAAATCGAACACCTAAAGCACACAGTCAGTCAGTTCAAACCAGTCGCGGTCAGCATCTATTACAGAGCGGGCCGCTGCCTCATATCCTGACACGTCCGAGGATATTCTAATCTCGGTGTGACCTTATACACAGTTTTTGTACATTTTGTTCCGTATCGTTGCAAATTGTATGATTAGGTACATTAAAGAACATTAGCTGAATGTCAATCATAATTATAATATCTTTACTAATATTATAAAGTTGAAGATTTTCTTTGGTTGTTCGGTTAATCTAAGGAAATACTAATTTGAATATAAAAATATTTTTATTTATCAAAAAAGGCAATAGCCTATATTACTTCACATTTGTCACTTCGATGTTACCCACCGTAACAGTGGTAAGGGTTACCTCGTGCACCTACTCAGATTTTGATATGTGTCGTCCACAATTATTAAGCCCAGTCGCGGCTTCGCCCGCATACCACCTATAATAATTTTATTATGCTGCATTTGCCAACAGATTGATACATTCAATCATAAACATTATGTGGCTGTATGACAGGACGTCATTGGCGGTAAGGGCGCCCCCCTCGGGAATCGAGCCTAGGCTTGCGGCCGTAAACATAGCGTTGAATTATTTTAATTTTACATTTTCTAACGTTCAAATGACATGCTATAAAAGCCGAAAATTATCTTTAATAAATTTCCTTGATGAAGAAATAGCGTTCACTAGTAAGTTTCAATATACATGTGAAGTAAAATCGATGGTCACCTTAGAATTTTTAATTATTTTTGTCACAAAATGCCTTATTGTCACTTATTTATAAGAGATTCGGTGTCGCGGACTTTTTTTAGAATTAATAAAATTGAATATTTTTGTCATACAACGTACTGCCATATAATTAAATATAGCGTTCCTTATATTGTTATTTCGTTATTTAAAGCTAACTAAGAGTTACACCGTAATGTTAACCTAGCACTTCTGAAGAATGCAGCTTTCATATGAAATAAAAATTAAGTAAATCCCACCAGTAGTTCCAGACATCTTAGCGTTTAAACAAACAAACAAACTCTTTCGCTTTATTATATTAATATAGATTTGAAGGGAAGCCGAACTTAAAAGCTAGTACTATTTATCTAAATAATATATGTTATCTGGTGCAGTAATCGAGACTTAAAGGTCATGTGGATTCCATACAACCAATAAAGTATAAACCATCTAACACAATCAAAATATTTCTTTAATTTAAACCAATGGTTACTGAGATTAACGCATTCAAACAAACAAACTGTTCATCTTTATAATAGTAAAGTTTAATATAGAAGTAAAGATTTGTTAGTTATTTGTTTAAAACAAGGACAAAATGCAAATATAATATGAATATACGAGTCAAAGTAAACGAAAATTTGAAAAACATGCCGCTGTGTTCCGGATGGTAGGGCCTATTGACGTCACCCACTAACCAGTCACACTTTATATTTGAGTGTTGTGGTTCGGTACTTTACTCGCGGTTGCGTGGACTGTGAGATCAGTTCGATTCCCATTAGAGGAAACGAAATATTTAAATATTTCGTTATTAAGTGGGGAACGGAGTGTCTTAACACTAGGTTCCCTCTGCCTACCCCGCTGTGTGCGGGATATAGCGTGAAGCTAATTTTTTTTTTTTTTTAATTTAAATATTTAAATAGATACTTTCTTGCTCTGGTGACAAGGGAAAGCGCGTTGTTAAGTTCCATCTTTAACCCGCAACGCCTCCTTAATTAGACCAAAATGTCTTAATGGGAACGGAGTGTTACTAGGTTCCTAGGATCCCTCTACTTACCCAGCGGAGCTAAAACAATCATATAAACATATCTATACTTATTACTATTACCTGGAAAGTAGTTACATGGAAGGTAATACAGAATTGTGCACGTACTTTCATTTATGCATTTTTGTTTTCTTTTTTACTTCCCTCATATATAATTAGCTTCAAGATATACCGTTTCCCACTCCTTATATTATAGCGTAACGCCGTTCTCTTAGAAATAATATAAAATGATTTAGTAACATTCTTTTAAGTATCGGTAGCCCTACACTGTCATACAATGGCTGCCTTTTGTTTATCTTAATCTATTACATTAGTTCTAGATCTAATTATCCCTGTAATTATGCTTGTAAACTAATTATTCTATTTTCCCCTTATTAAGCAAGATTGAAATAACGTTAATGTTATTATATATAAATTATTATATACAGAGGTCGCGGATTCGATTTTTTTTCGTTACCTAAAAGTCCTCAATAAAATCAGTAAATTACAATGAAATAAGCCCATCACAAAATGGTTATGGTTTATTTTTAAATTAACACCTTATTCCGCACAGTAGTTTAGGTAGAAAAATAGTATTAAAACACACTGTTCTCCAATTTCCGCACGAATTCGGAACCTCTAACGGAGCTTAACGCCACGCTAGGAGTAGTCAGAACAGAGTAATAAAAATAACCGATTGCCTAGTGCGGAGATTAAGCATGCGACCGCAGCCATTAAAATCACACAGAGATGCTAACAACATAAATAAGTTGTAACAAGCGTATAAGAATTTCAACGTACCTTGATGAGAACGTATGGCTTAGTTAGCCAGAACCCTTGGACGGTTACTAGGAGACGTGGGTTTAATTCTCGCTACTGTAAAAATTTTATACATTTTCTAAATAAGTATTTTATTGTCCTAAGCGTGGAATAACACTTTAAAAATGTTAAAAATGATCTCGAAATGCTGACCTTCAAAATTCTAAGCAAATAAAAAGTTAAGAAAGAAAACAAAAAGTCAATTTAATACAGAGCTAGGTGACATTGAGTCACGAATAATTGTAATTGCTGCTTACATTTTCCTTCCCTAAAAGATTGTCAAGATTTTTAATTCCTATTTTTGTGACAATTAAAATTGGAAAGTAAAAGAGGGTTTATTTAATGTATATTTCAATTTTATATCTCTACATATATCTATAGTGATTTTTTGTATAGTATAATAACTATGAAACGGATTTTAATGTGGTTTTCACTAAACGATAGTGATTTTATAAAAAGATTTGCGAGTATAATACTGCAAATATTAGAAATAATCATAGGTAACTAACTAACATAACATAAACACATGGGAAGCATCACTTTTCAAATAATAAAAGAAACATCAAAATTGTTTTACCTAGTCGAATTCTAAGATAATAAACATAAAAAATACAGTCGAAATAAATTTAGGTCAATGTACAAAGTAAAAAATAGTGTCTCTACACTATATTCTCTTGCCTAACCTTCAAAATATATTATAATAGTCAATAATAATCAATATGTACATTCCACTCACGTACGTACGTATGTATGTATGTATCTCCTCCCATAACTCTAAAGACCACCCGTAAGAACTATTCTAGATTTAAGAACTGTTGACCTTGTTTTATTTGTGTCTATAACTGCCTTATAGTGTGTTGGAATGACTAATAATAATAAAATAACTTTACTATTTTTTGTTATATTAGGATTATTATTTGGTTCCCTCTACCTACCCTGCTAGCCATAGCGTAGGTGGAGGGAACCTAATGTTCAGGTACTCCGTTCCCTTTTCTCTGTTCGATGGTCATGCCAGAGCGAAGAAATGAATATAATTCCTTTCCCAGGTGAGAATTGAACTCACAACCCATTCATTTTCAATCACAAGTGAGAGTGAGTCAACACGGTGTCCGAATGGTTGGTAACGATGAATATCGAACACCCATAATCCATAATAATCGATTTGATAATAGATTTTTTTAAAATTAAAAATTACCCACTAAGTTTATGTTTGTAGTTTTTTTAAGGTTCACGCTATATTCTGCATATCAGCAGTAGCGTACAGCAACCTAGTGATCAGACACTCCGTTCTCCATTTTCCGCCCAATTCTGAAGTGTTGAGTGACGGAAATCAACGCTGTTTGCCTCGTTACCAGAACGAACAAATGAAAACATTAAATATTTCTCATAGACTGGCCATCGAACCCACAATCTATTACGTTTACTGTCGCATACATGTGCCTCTGAGCCATGACTGGCCTCCGTTTTTTATCGTCGTAAATATTTCTCTGCCAAAACACACACAGTGTGTGAAATTTCTCAGCTATTTATTTTTTATTTTCATTATACAGATGCTCATTCCAATGTCATAATAAATCACAATAATGTTTATTGTTTATATATTACAACAATGCGGTAACGTATCAAGTTGGAAATTCTCATCAGAACTGACTTTCCAATTGGAAAATTGACATATGATATTCTAAAGTAAGAACTGTTTGATTTAAGGTTGAAAAACATTTTTTCTTTTTTTTAGGGTAGGTAGTGGGAACCTGGGAACCTAATGTTAAGACAGTCCGTTGCCATTAAGACACTTTCATTCCCCATTTTCCGACGAATTCTGAAGGCATTATGTGTTGAGTGGGGGAATTGACTGGAACAGGAAATGAAAATGTTAAATACTTCATTTCCACGAGTGGGAATTGAACCCACAACCTGTCGCGTTTACAGTCGTACGCCTGTACCCCTATGTCTCTCGACTGGCCTCTTTTTCTCCAGTTTATGAAAGAAAATATTTCAATCCTACCAAATCATATATTCTTTAGCAGCTTCACGCTTTTTCAAGCATAGTAGGGTAGATAAAGAAAACTTTGACCTACGCCTTCCTCCCAAGTTCCAAACGTTATACTATAGCGGATCACAACGCCGTACTTTACTATTATCAGAAATGAGAAACGAAAATAATCGTCATGATTTTTAAAACTAGAACTATCATTTGGTTCCCTATATCCATCCAACGTAATGTATAAATTTCGTTCAATAAAAAAATAGCAAAAAATATAGAAAATTGTTCAGAAATTAGGAAAATTTCTACAATATGTTATGTTTAACAAATAGCAAACTAATATGAAAGTAGATCTCAAGACTCCTCTTTGTCCTTACCTGTTGTTCGTTATGTAAATACTGGAAAGCACTTTTAGTGCACAGTAGTTGAAGAATGAAGGCTTAGCTTATGTATTCATTATAGAACCAATTGAGGTCGTCGTGGCGCAGTGGCGTTTAAGTGTGCGACTGTAATCGCGACGGTTATGGGATCGATTCTCACTCGGGGGAATGAAATATTTAATATTTTCATTTTCTCACTCTGGTAAAGAAAAAAGCAGGGCGTTGAGTTCCGTCACTCAACACGCAACGCCTCCAGAATTCGGTGAAAAGTGAGGCGCGGAAGTGTCTTAAAGGGGAACACAGTGTCTTAACACCAGGTTCACAAGTTACCTCTCCCTTTCCTGCTATGTGTGTAAGTTATGGGTTTACAGCGTAAATTGAAAAAAGAGGTCATGAAGGCGTAGTGTCATAGCACTCATTAAGACACGACACAAGAAAGGAAATGAAAATATTTAATATTTCATTCCGAGTGGAATTCGAACCCGCTACCTACACATTTACAGTCGCACGCTTATGGCCCTATGCCACGACGGAGACATTGCCTGATTGACATATTATAGATAAATATAGTATCTATCTAAAAACTGAAGAGAAATTGAATGCACTACCATCGTGAGACACCTCTGATTTGCGTCACAATAGCGACAAATACCTATCACCACTTTTTATAATAAGAAAAGGCGTGGGAAAATCAATTTACATTTATTAACTACGGTTTTAATGCTTATCTTAAACCATTTAGCGTCTTCAGTGAAGTATAAAAAAAAATGTACTACGTAACGATTCATGCTTCTGGAACAAAAATTGAATAAAAATGATATAATTTTGCATTAACGATTATATCATGGAATCTTCAGTGCTTATTAATATCGCAAATACTTGTAAGAATAGAAAAAATATTTGTAATTGTCTCGTATAGCATGGTAGGCAGAGGGAACCTACTGTTGAAAGATTCCGTTCCCCAAGTATAGTCCTTTTTCGAGACGTCCTTTTCCCTTGTTGAGAGAGAGAACTAAAAAACATTATAAATGGCTCTTCTATATATACTAAACAATAAACAAGTCACACCTACGTATGGATAAACATTTAAGTCCAGAAGTCTCGACTATATATATAGGTATAATTAAAAAAAATCCCGGTCTTCGAAAAAATGAAGCGCAGCGTTAAGTTCCGTCAGTAAATAATTAAGCGGTGTTCGAGTTCTATAGGCTAGAACATGAAGATTTTTTTGTGGGATTACAAATAAACTAGATTTTAAAACCAATTTTGCTTAAACAGACAGACGTAAAAAAACATATTATTATAAGTGGCATTCCAATCTACAGCCATCGTTGGCTAATATACGCCCGATGAGGCTGCTGATGGAGATTGACATCTTTATTATAAGTTTTTAAAGGTTTATCACTGTGGTAACTAGATTGAGCGTGGCGTTGAGTTCCGCAAATTATCATGTAAAATACTTTTTCATTTAATGTCAATGTAACTTTACATTGTAAATAGTAAAAGGATTATGTTAAATCACTTAAGCCTTAAAAGGTTTAAGATACTTTATAAATAAAACATGACTTTATATTTATGAGTAAAAGTGAAGAATATATTGAATGATGTTAGGATCTTTTTTGGTTTTCGACTTTAAGAAAATATAAAAATACTCAGTTTTCCATGTTCGTTCTAATAAGGAGACAAAGCGCAGCGTTGAGTCCCGCCACTCAATATTTAGAAAATTTAACAGAAAAAGAGGCCAGTCTTTGGCGTAAAACCGACTGGTTGTGGGTTCGATCCCCACTAAAGGAGATGAAATATTTACTTAAATTTATATTTCCATTTCTTCGCTCTGGTGTCGAGGCTAAGCGCGGCGTTGAGTTCTGCCACTCAACACGCAATGTCCCCAGAATTCGAAAGAAAGTGGGGAACGGAGTGTCTTAATACTAGGTTCCCTCTGCCTACCCTGCTGTGTGCGGCATACAGCGTGAAGCTGATTTTAACAGAAAAAGGGGAACAGAGTGTCTTCACACTGGGTAACCTAGGTCCAACCCTGTTGTATGTGGGATACAGCGTGAAGCTAAAGTAAATTACGTAGTTGATGCATCATCACGTTTCAAAGTGATTGTAGTCAGCGGCAGTTCGAGGTTGCGTCGCACACGCCGCCGGCCGGCACTGACTGACCTTTGATAAGAACACTAATATTTAAAACTAATTTAATTAAATATTATGTACAGTAAACTTAATTTTATAATTATTTAGGCCTATTCTTTTAAATGGAGCCTGACTGTTACTGTTTCTGTTGAGTTCGTAATTAAGTTATAATTCGTTTTAAAATTAAAAATTTAAAACGGCCAAGTGCGAGTTGAACTCGCGCAAGAATAATAATAGCAAAAAAATCACGTTTGTTTTGTTGGAGCTCCCTTCAATAATTATGTAAATCATCTTCACGCTGTATCCCGCACACAGCAGATACTCTGCTGTGTGCGGGAAGAGGGAGCCAGAGGGAACTTAGTGTAAGACACTCCGTTCCCCACTTTCTGCCGAATTTGGGAATGGAGGCTTTGCGTGTTAAGTGGCAGAACTTAACGCCGCACTTTGCCTCGACACCAGAGCGAAGAAATGGAAATATAAATTTAAGTAAATATTTCATCTTCTCGAGTGGGGATCGAACCCACAACCAGTCGGTTTAACAGTCACACTTTGTGCCGCTGCGCCACCACTGGCCTCGATTAATCAATATATCAATGTTAATGTAATTTTATTTTTTTAGTATTTCTTGTTATAGCGGCAACAGAAACATGTAATCTGTGAAAATTTCTTCTGTTGAACTAACACGGTTCGTAAGATACAGACTGGTGATAGACGGACAGACAGCGGAGTCTTAATATTAGGGATCCGTTACACCCTTTGGGTACGGAACCCTTAGGGTATAATAAAAAATATATGAATAGGAAATAACATGTACAATATACAATAATATCTATTAAAAATAAAAGAGTTATTTAAAGTATTTGCTTTTACTGTTTTCTACGTTTTAAACCTTATTGTTATAATCAATCACGTGACGTCAAATGAGAAACATATGTGGAACCAATCGGCATATTTATATTTACATCAATCTTTATTCAGGAATGTTTAAAAATATAACAGATGGTTTTGACATCTTTTTAGGGTTCCGCACCTCAAACCTTTATAAGAACCATTATACGATCATTTTGTTAGCTGCCTGTCAGTCTGACTAAACTATTTATCGAGAGATCGCGTAGAGGTATAAAACTGAAATGTATATCAAATATTCTTAATATCATAAGGTCCATGGCCCCTTGGAACACAGAAAAAGTTTGGACTTTCAGTTATGAAAATTGATACGAAGTAAGAACTTACAATACAAATAAAAGGAAAAGTGAAAATTTATAGCTATTTCATAGAAAAAATCATTATAAACTTTGTAGCTATTTTCATACAAAATGAGTGCATACGAGCATTTTTATAAGTTACTTTCTTTCACCTACTATTCTGAAATTTGTACGGAAGCCTCGGTGGGCGAATCTGACTCGCACTTAACCGGCTTTAATTTTTTATAACAGATAAATTTTAAGTTAAAATAAGATATATGCATACAAGTTTTTTAAAGAATTTTTAAGTTTCTTGTAAGACTAAAGTTGCTGACATTTTTATAGAACTCGAATTTGATAAAGAATATTTTGATATTTTAGCTACTTTATACAAGTACTTCCACATATAGTAGGGAAAACATAGTGTTAAGACACTGCGTTCGCCATTTTTAAGTTCAATTTCTTAAGATGGTATGTTAATTTCATGAATCCAAGGTTTGACTTTATCTATCCAGACCAATGAAATGTAAATAATTTATATAGATATAATTATTGAGGTAATCATGTCATAGTGGCACGCAGATCGCCGGTTTCCATTTCTAGTTCTGGTTTCGGCGTTGAGTTTCTTCACTCAATACGCAATAACTTGAAAATTGAACTGAAAGTGACGAACGCAGTGTCAAAACACTACTTCCCGTAGAGCTACAGATATAGCGTGGAATTAGATTACACAGCCAGATCGGGATTAAAAATATACAATTAATAAATGAAAACATTCTTTTCACAGCCATCAACGGATCTTACCCACCATTTCCTCCAACAAAGAAGAGTCACTGGAAGGCAGATGCGGTGCGGCGTTTAAAAGCGTGCTGCTCCAAGAAAACTTTGTTAAGAAGAGTGCCCATACTTGCCTGGCTGCCGAAATACACGTTTAGAAGTGGCTTAGCAGATATCATTGCGGGTATGACGATTTTCCTTTTTTTTAGCTTCACGCTGTATCTCGTATATAGCAAGGTAGACAAGGGGAACTCGGGAACCTAGTGTCAAGATACTCCGTTCCCTGTAAAGATACTTTTTTTGACCATTAAGATACTTCTGTTGCCCACTTACCGCGAATTCTGGAGACATTGCGCGTTGAGTGGTAGAACTAAATGGATTGAACCTACAACCGTCGCGGTAACTGTTAGACGCTGCGACATAACGTGTTTAGCTATGGTACTTAACACAGTACCTTTCAAAAATTGAATGGAAAGTGGGGAACGGGGTATTTTAAAACTAGGTTCCTTATGACTACCCTACGACCTGAAGGAGAAAATCTGAAGCTGTTTTTTTTTTTAAATTAAATTAAATTGTAAAATTATCAATTACAATCCCGTTTGATGTTTTTATAGGTTAGTTTTATAGGTTAGGTACATGATAAATAGTAATATTAATATTTTACAAATATTAATATTACTATTTATCATGTACGATTTAATTGATAACCAAATACTCTTTAATAAAACTGAGGCTAGTCGTGTAATAGCGACAGGTTGTGGGTTTAATTTCCATTTGAGGAAATTAAATATTTAATATTATATTTTCATACCTTCGCTCTGGTGTCGAGACTGGTGTTCGCCTCCCAACACGCAATGCCTCCAGAATTCGCGGATAATGGGGAGCTGAGTGTTTTAGCACTACTTTTCCTATACCTACCCTCCTACATGTGGAATACTGCACGAACAAAAAACTCATATAACATTTATTCAAAAGGAACGACTTTATACAATGAAGCTACATATTAAACAATGTAACAATGTTTATTCATTAAAATATGCTTAATATTAAAGTTATTTTCACAAGGCAAGTTTCTCTTAAAACCGCTAAGGTCATACCAGTTCATTTGAATGCATTTATTGCAATCACTGTAACTAAGTAATTATATTGCAATAATTCAGAAAAAAACATAATATTTTTTATTACAATAAATATTAGTAATTTATAAATATAATAAAAATAAGATGTATGAGAAAAACTATTATTTTTATCTGTAACATTGAAACTGAAAATAATGTTTTTTTAAAACATGTTATGTTATGTTGTAATAATTTAAAAGAAAATTGTTGCAATCTTGGAGAAGTGATGGGTTCAGATGTTATTTTAGAAATCATTTATTTTATCTATGTAGAGTAATTTATTTATTTTGATGAATAAATCTAGTCGTGGCTCAGAGGCATAAGCGTGTGAACGCTCAACAATCAACACGCCATGTCTCCAAAATTTTGAGGAAAGTGGGGAGTGGAGTGTTTTAACACAAGGCTCCCTTTCTCTCTGGCTACCCCGCTAGAGATAAAGCAGGAAGATAAAAAAAATATTAATAATAGTAAAAAATACTTTCAATTGTTACGTAATAATGATACTTGTAGGTAAGACGACTTCCGTCTATATATTGAACCACGTACTTTAAACTAAAAATATTTTTTATAAATACGGAAGAATGTGAATTTTAACTATTATAAATTTCCGCCACACGATTTGTCAAAATACGTTTTAAAATTAAATAAAATGTCTATACATTGTGGTCTGTTGGCGAGTGGCGACACGCTCCGCCGCGCCCACCGGTATCTTTTGATGACAATCCACAAAACGATTCGCTTTGGTCCATTCCGCGTATAATGTTGTCGTAGTTTTGAATTATTTACGAAAAAATGTTAATTTACGTATGTATGAATAACAATAAATATTTTTATTATGTACTTGGATGAATACAAACAAACACGTGATGAATGCTTGCGTCGAATTAAAAAAATACATTGACATTGACAGTTATGTAGTCAAGATGGCGTCTTGTTGTGTATTTTTTGTATTAGGCATATAATTTTTAAGTATATAATATCATATTACGCTAAAATTAAATGTTTTTTAATAATCCTTTGTATTGTAGATTTTGTGCAAAAAAGTTTAATGTTTTTTTTATCGTAATCCTTGTACATACTTTAAAATAAAAATATAAAAATATGATTGTAATTTCAAATGACTGCACATAAAATATGTACGTAAGTAATCATTTTCTTAAAATATAATAAGATTATCTTTTATCCATGGATTGTATTCCATTGAATAGTGATGATGAAAATTCACGACTTGTTTGGAGACGGTCCTCTTTTAAAAGTACTTTGAAAAGATATTAGTCTAATTCCTAAGGAAATGCCGCTATAAGGCATCTTATCTTCGTCGAAATTGTTATATTTGAAATTTGGTTTCAATGAAAAGCGAATAAGTGCCAAAACTGTTCTTTGTTCTGTTGTTCTCGTATTAATATTAAAAAATATATCTCCAATTATTATAATTGCCCCAACAAGTATTTGAACTTACAACAATCATCTTCATACAACTGTGTCATAGCGTTTGATGATTTTACCCTAAAATCATTTTGAGTTGTCGTTTTAAATCAAAACTTATAATAAGGACGCATTTTTTCTCATTTAATTCGTACATTAGTGTTTTGTAAGTGTTATTTACTCCATAGCAATTGAAGCGTGAAATGAGAGAGATTTATTATTCTACGTTGTTAGACCTCTTGCTAGCTCTTGCTAGCTGGCTGTATTGTAATGAACCCACGTCTAGGTACAGACTTATGTATGAATACTAAGTTTCTAAGATTTTTAGATTGCTTATCATGGAGTTAGTGATTTAACAAAAGTAACAAAAAAATCAATAGAAACATGTGAATTATGTTTAATAATGATATATGTATAAGCAGATTATGAGGCCAATGTGCGACTAAAAACGCGACGAGTTGTGAGTTCGATTCCCACTCGAGCAAATGAAGCAATCAATATTTTCATTTCCTCGCTTTGGTAACGAGGCAAAGCGCGGTGTGGGGAACGGATCTGTTTAAATGGAGTCCAGAGTGTTTAGACAATAAGTGCCAGGTTCCCTTAGCCTACCGCGCTATATGCGGAAAACAGCGCAAGACTAAAAAAAAATACATTAAAATGAATTGTGTACGACACATGACATGTAAAACAAAATTACAAATTATTAAGAAGCACAAACATCACTCACTTTTAATTAGATATCTATTAATTGCGCTATATTTACTTTTAAAGCCAAAACCTCCAATAAATTACTATGAATTCAAATATATAACATATATTCGTTTTACAGGTATAACAGTGGGCTTGACGGTAATACCTCAAGCGATAGCCTACGCCGGTGTCGCGGGTCTACCTCCACAGTACGGACTCTACTCCTCCTTCATGGCGTGCTTCGTCTACACCATATTTGGCTCCGTGAAGGACTCCGCGATAGGACCGACCGCCATCGCCGCTATACTCACAAGAGAGAATTTACACGGGCTCGGGCCGGAGTTTGCGGTGCTTTTGGCGTTCCTCTCCGGCTGTGTTGAGCTTGTAATGGGTATATTACAATTAGGTAAGTTTTGTTTGTTTTTTAATTAATTATTAGTTATTTTCTAAGACTGTTGTGGCGCATTCAGAATAAACACGATGGGTGTTCATTTGATTCCTGCTTGGGGAATGATTTTTTTTTCTTTTCGCTTTAGTAACAAGACAAAGGTGTCGAGATCCGCCATTTACCACATAATATTTCGATATTTTTACAGAAATTGGACAATAACAAGAGTATCTTAACACCGTTCCCCCTACTTAGCCTGCATAGGCGGGATACAGCGTGAAGCTAAAAAATAAGCATTTTTGAATGTTGCTCTTATTATTATTTTTTATCCTTCTATGTAAAACAGTAATCTAAACAGTAAAAGCTTCTTTGTCTCTCAGTACTTTACTAACGTTATCTAAGAGAACAGAGAGTTTCAACCGGTTCTAAAATTGTAATTAATTTTATCCATTATGCTTAAATAGTTCCAATAATTTGAAATATAACAAAATTATAATATATTATAATCACATTTTATCTCCAGCATATGTATATTATATAGCTTCAATTATTATAAAATGCATTAAAGTTCTAGAAAAAAACATTTATCATTCGTCACAGTATTTTTTATAATATGTAAGCAATGATCATAAATTCTACAGTATTTGATAAAATCAGTATGGAATTAAAAAAAGTCAGCCAAGCGCGACCGACAAGTGCGTTGTGGAGCGGCGACACGGAGTCCTTCAGCGTATGTTCCAATACTCTTCATCTCTTGTTCCATACGTTTCGATATTTGCTTGAAAATCTACAGTAAAGTAAAAAAAAATACTAACATTTTGTCCTTGGCGCAGTGCCTACTCAGTTGAATAAAGGAATTAATTATTTATATTATTTTCATTTCTAAATAGACGTGTCGTGGTGCAGAGCCACAATAAATGTGAGGAAAAGTGGCTTCGATCCCCACTCGAGGAATTTAAATATTAAATAATTTCTCTCTGGTGTCGAAGAAAAGCGCGGCATTATGTTTGCATTTAACACGCAATGCTTCCAAAATTTAACGGATAGTAGGAAGCGGAGTGTCTTAACACTACGCTTCCTCTGCTTATCCTACTACATGTGGGATACAGCGTAAAACTGAAAAAAGAAAAGAAAGACATCTATTAAATCTAAGAGAAGTAACAACAAAGCAAATCATTGAATTCGCAAAGTTAAAGGTCGTAGAAATCTTATCAGCATTTTGTAAGTTCACAAAAAAATATATAGACTGTATAGAAATAAATAATATAAATCTAGAAGAAGTCTCTATACAGAGTGTATCAAAATAGACGTTTGTGTACAAACACTTTGTTTAGACAATGGTATGTTATTGTTCGTCGCTGTGAATGCGTGACGTCACTATGTCTTAGCGCGAATTCAATGTTTAATATAAGAAAATGTGAAATAGAAGTACCTTTATATATAGAGAGATTTTATTAACTATTTATTTTCATGTTTCTCTTGCACATTCTCCGTTCTCTAATTTCTGGTTAAATTACTCAAAAATGTATACTTCTATACGTAATATTATAAAACTAAAGAGTTTGCTTGGTTAAACTGGCTAATCTCACGAACTATGGGTCAGAAGCCAGTCGTGGCGCAGGGGCACAAGCATGTGTAAACGCGGCAGATTCTGGGTTCTATTTCCACTCGAGGAAATTAAATATTAAAAATTTATTTTTTTCGCTTTGGTATCGAGACAAAGCCCGCCGTTGAGTTCCGTCAATCAGTCACAGGCAGTGTGTCTTAACACGGGGCTCCCTCTGCCTACTTTGCTACAAGCGGGATACGGCGTGAAGCTAAAAATAAATTATAACAGTATATTTGATTACAATTCCATTTTTTTTTATTTTATTCTTAATTTGTAAACCAAGGCTGTAAAGCTTGAATGCTAAATGAACTTTACGTAAAAATAAGTTGTCACATTTAAACATACATAGTAACATTATTACAATGCTTATAAAATGTGTCACTTCTCATTAAAGTTGACCCTCAATTATACGTAATTTGAAAAATATTTTTTTTAAACTTTGTTGTCCTGTATATCTGTCAAGACTAGATTTCTCAAAAAAAAATAATTCTGTCTGTTAAGAAATAAATTTCTTCTTCCTACTACAAAAACTAGACGCTTAGAGGGAGTACAGCAACAACGTAATGTTAAAGAGCTGAAGAATTTAGAAAATTCGAACCGCCACGCCTCTTGGAGTCCCGAGAGGTGTGGGTTCAAATTCGCTTTTTTTTGCGTTTCCGTATCTCAAAGGATAAAAACGGAACTTTGTTGTGTCTGTTTGTCTGTCTACCTCTCTCCCTCTCCCTCCTTTTGTAGGCCATTTCTATGTTTTAAGCGTACAAGAATGATTTAAAAAACAATATTTTTAAAAGATTATATATAACATTTATGTATCAGTTACTTACCGAGATATTGACTTCATATTATTTAGTCACGAATTATTTAAAATTAATACAAAGCATATCGCTATTATTCTTTAAAGAATAAAAAATCTTTAGAATGCAGATGGTCTTGCTAATGTATGATATTCACGGTGAAATAAACGTTGACTAACACGTGACGCAGTGGGAAGTATACGAGTATACGTGGCCGACTACAAGCGCGATGACTGTAGATTCGAAATCAATTTAACTATTTCTATTGGACTTGGAAAACCTTGAGGAAGTAAACGCTATATGTTGTGGGTTCGATTCCCATTGGAGGAAATGAAATATTTCATATTTTCATTTTCCCGCTCTAGTAACGAGGTAGAGTACCCCCACTCAACAGGCAATGTCCCCAGAATTCAGCGGAAAGTGGAGAACAGAAATGTCTTAATGTCTGAATAGGTTCCCAAGTTTTCCCTGCCTGCCCTGCTATGTGCAAGCTAAAAATAAAAGTAGAAAACATATTAATGTAGTACAGTACATTATTCATAGAGTATAATGCACTAAGGTTCACCCGCGACTTCGCCCGCGTGGTCAAATGGTTTTAAATGGCTGAAGTAACAGTCATCGCAGATACGAAGCATGAAAGCAGTGAATTACGTCGAAACGATTAAAGAAATATTATATAACTTAGCTCCTTAAATGAACTATCAAACATTTTTTTTTATTTATTTAAAGCAGTAGTTCCTGAGATTAGCATGTTCCCGGTTTCCAATAGGCGCGAGTTCAAATTCAGCAAAAATGATAGCTTTTTTTAATACACAACATTACCTACAAAGCCTAAGCAATATTAACAAAAACAATAAACATAGAAATTACATAGGACATTCGAGAACTACATGAAACTGGTATTCAATGAAAAAAAACTGCATCCACTTTTATTGGAACCTTGTAATTAGTACAGGAAGGCGTCATTGTGGGTCGTTCCGATAGAGCATGTGACGTACGTACATACATACATGTATATATAGGTACCTGCGTACGTACGTAACGTTACATCGATTGTCATTAACAGGTTAATTTGCATCGGTTATTAAATACCTACACGTGTAATATGTGTGGGCTTGAATGGAATGGTTGTGGGTTTGATTTCCGTTCGGGGAGTGAATTCGTTTTATTTCTTCGCCCTGGTAGGAAAGCAATGTGGTAAGTTCCGCCGTTTCATGTCTCTTTGGGGAACGTAGTGTTTCAATACTAGGTTCCCTTTGCCTATCCCGCTATATGCGGGATACAGCTGAAAAAAAAGTTTTACCATAAATATTAGATTAATTGATATTCGTACATGATTTTGTATTTCTAATTATTATTTTAATATATCGATTCTTGTATATAAATTTTTGAGTTGAGTGTGGTCTCTCAACATTCAATGTCTCGAAAATTAGGTGGTACGTGGGGAACGGAGTATCTGACTAGGTTCCCTTTTATTTTAATATTTTTAAAGTATCATTCCAAAATTAGGAAAGAAATAATTATTTAGAACGTATAAAAATAATACATTAAATAATAAAATATACGATTTCTAAATAAATATTTTTTTTCCTCTATTTATCCTACTACGCGAAATAAAGCGCAGCTGTTAAAAAAATAAGTATTTAAGTCGTCTATCTATACTTAAACCTATAATTATATTATAGTTTCGCAAATCGAACTCCCGACCTATCTAATAATGCTACTGTAAAACGATCAATTTTAACTCGAAACGATTCATTTTCCATCGTAAGCTATCATTACAGTGCCACAAGTGGATGTCGATAATGTACGGTTATTACACGAACTCATGTGTTTATTATTTTCAATCTACTGATTGTATAAGACGATTGCGTATTTGAACCCGATTCACGGAGTTCTATACCTTTTTTTCTCTGGCTTCACGCTGCATGTATAGTGGTAAGTAGCGGGAACCTAATGTCATGATACTTTATTCACTTTCTACTCGTATCTTCTAGACATTGAACTCAAACTCGTATTGTTACCAGAATGAGGAAATCCCTTGCTTATTTCGCCCCGTATAGTGTGGTTCAACCTTCTCATACATGCCCATTCGGGGAGAAATCCAAAGGGTTCTCATGTTTTTTCCGTGACCTACCTCCACTGTCATCAATTCTCGATCGGTTTGTAGTACTTCTATCTATGTCTCCCCCTGCCTCTATTCTCTCATTCTTGCTTTCTTATTTTCACTCACTAACTCTTGCTCTCCTTCTCTTCCTTTCAGGTGGTTGCCATTCGGGACGATTTTTTTATGCAAAATCCCAACAAACGTATAGTTTTGGCCATTTTATCTGAAATAATTTAACAGTGAATTATTGACAGGTTTTCTAATCGACTTCATCAGCGGGCCGGTGTCAGTTGGCTTCACGTCAGCCGCCGCCATCATCATCGCCACGACGCAGGTGAAGAACATATTGGGGCTCAGCTTCCCTGGCGGAAAGTTCTTACAGGTATTATACATAGGCTCCTGAATAATAAATGCGCAGCGGCAACGACTGTGGGTTCGATTCTCACTCGAGGGAATGGATTATTTTATTTTTTTTCCTCTGAAAATAAAACAAAGCGAGTCGTTGAATTCCGCCAATCAACACGCAATGTCTCGAAATTTGGGCGAAAAATGGGACACGGAGTTCTTTGACGCTAGGTTCCCCCCGCTCACAGCTTGAAACAAGAACATTAAATATTTGCTACAGTAATTTGAATTCTTCGATTCAAAAATAATAAATCTGTCTCATCTACGTCATTTGGACACGTTCCTATTACAGAATTTCCCTGATTCCTAATAAGTGCTTACATACACATATTAAGCATTTATAAAATTTATATAATTTAAAAAAATTATAAGTATAGAAATGTTTATTAAATTCCATATTTTAAGATGTCTAATAAAAAACTATTTCAAAAAATAATTTACAAAATATCTATTATTAAAAACATGAGAAGCCAGTCATGGCGCCGGGGCATAAACGTGTAACTGTAAGCTAGACAGATTAAGGGTTCGATCCCCACTCGAAGGAATGTGGCAGTGCAAAACGCGGCGTTGAACTCTGCCACTCAACACGCAATGCCTCTAGCATTTGGCGGAAAATGGGGAGCGAAGTGTCTTTACACTAGATTCCCTCTGCCTACCCTGCTGTGTGCAGGATTACAACGTGAAGCTAAAAAGAAACCATGAAAATTATAATAAAAGTCAAATACGTCTCTGCATTTCATAGCATTTTTTGGCATTTTAACTTAGAGAGAAATGTTAAAATTGTCGGATATATTTTTTAAAACGCCCAATGAGAAAATTAACTTAAAAAATCATTTACTAATTTATATTAGAAAAATCAAAAAAGTAGCTAACATTTGAGATGTATCGAATAATGCAGAATACGTCTCTGCATCTCACAGCATCATTCACAGCATTGTATTGATCTAATTTATTCTTCTCGTAATACAGTTTTTTGCGCGCAACCTGTACCTACTGCTGGTAATCATCATTTTTTACCGGCAACCAATTTAGTTGGTTTTTGTTCCTTTGTACTTTCTATCGGCCTTCGTCAAATCATTAACTTCGATTTATTCATATATTCGTGTTTAAACTTTTATTACCTGGTTTCGATTTAATTGTTTTTAATGTCCTCCTTTCTAAAAAATGCAGCTTCATGTTATTTCTCGTGTAGCAAAGTGGGTAGAGTAAACTTAGTGTTAAGATACTCAGTTTTGCACTTTCAGCTAAATTTTCGAAACTTAACTCCGCGGTCGATAGACACTAAAGTGGGAAAATGAATTTGTCCGAATAGGAATCCAATCGAAAAAAAACCTCACAAAGCCATGAGAAATCTCTACAATATTTTATAGTCGTCCTGTTCAAAGAAATTTTACAATATCTATGAACAGGTGAAGAGTGGAGAATTGAGTAACTTTATAACAAGTAAAAAGAAAAAGGCGCGACGTTAGTGGTACCTGCATTTTCTACTCCTTTTATTTTTTCACGCTGTATCCCGCGTATAGCAGAGTAGGTATACTAGCAGCCTTGTGATAAGAGTTCCAAATTTTCCGACCAATTATCAAGACGTAGTTACTAAAGGGAGTAACTGAAAGTAAACATTAAAATTAAATAACAATTTTTACAATAATCTATAGAAATGTGTTTTTATTGTCAGGTGTGGACCGGTATGTACGAACATATAGGCGAAACCAGACTGTGGGACACCGTGCTGGGCGTATCTTGTATCGTAGTTTTGTTACTACTTAGGGTAAGAATGCTTTGAAAATACTTTTTTTATTTTTTATTTTAGCAGAGTAGGCGGAGGGAACCTACTGTTACGATACTCGTTCCCCACTCACCTCTTGGTTTTTCGGAGCATTGCGAGTTGAGTGGCGAAAATCAATGCCGCGCTTTATTTTGTCCAAAGCAAAAAGATATAAAATAATCCATTCAGTGGTGAAAATCGAACTCACAGCTTACAGACTCTGTGACGCTGTAGCTCAACGGCCTCAATTATAATTTTTCAGTTGAAAAATGTATCTGAAATTGTGTGTTGAATGACAGAACTTAACGCCGCAATTCTTACTATTCCAGAGAAGAAATACCATTTTGAATATAATCCTGTACTTTTTCAACTGTATCACATAACTATGATGATGATGATATATTTAAAAAAATCAGCTTCTTACTTTATACCAAACAGTAGGTTAATTGAAGAGAAATTAGTGCCAAGGCACTGCGTTCTCCGCAACGTAAATGAACTTTTTATTTATATCCATACACGTAACTAGTACAGGCCAGTCGTGGTTCACTGGCGTGTTGTAAACGCGGTATGTTATGAGTTCGATTCCAACTCGAGGTAATTATATATGTAATAATTATTTACGTTTCCTCGCCCTGGTAACGGATACAGGAATGATGGCGGCGTTGATATCCCACAAAGTTTCAACTCGAAAACTTTTCTCTACTATCCTCCGATTTTAAATAGTTAGTTTGGTTTAGAATTTGAAATGTAAACTAATTTAGTATACGAAAACTAGATTTATTTATTTGACAGTTATTTCAACACGCGCTCAATACAAACAGCCCTGATATAATTTAACATTCTACAAAAGCTATTACTCAAGTAATGCGACATTATTATTTTTTAATAATCAGAATTCTTTGTTCTTTGCAAATGCAATACGTTACGACACCTTGTTGAGTGCAATTGCAATAATAATTATATATATATATATATATATAATTATTATTGCAATTGCAAAAATAATTGAGCAACATGTCAGATATAGGAGTTTGCAGAATTTTTATAAGTTTACATTTTAATTTTAATAGGCAGCGGTGTATTTTTTTGGGTTCCGTAAAAGGGAACCTTTATACAATCACTTTATTATCCACGACTGTCGAGACCATCGATCGATCAAATAAGTATTGACGTCCACGGTCCCTTGGAACAGGGAAAAAATTAGGCTTCTATGTGTACGTAATCAAAAGAGTAATTTTTGGCACGAAGTGAGAATTTTATTGTATGTTATATCACTACTGTACTAAAATGTTATGAAATTAATATTAACAAAAGATCTGGATTAGAGGCCAGTCGTGGTACAGGGGCAAAAGTGTTAGAATGTAAACGCTGGAACGACTGGTTGTGGGTTCGACCCCCACTCGAGGAAATAAAATATTTATTTAAATGTATATTTCCATTTGTTCGCTCTGGTGTAAAGGCAAACCGTGGCGTTGAGTTCCGCCACTCTACACGCAATGCCTCCAAAATTCGGCGGAAAGTGGGAAACGGAGTGTCTTAACACTAGGTTCCCTCTGCCCACCCTGCAGTGTGTGAGATATAGCGTTAAGCTGATTTTTTTAATTTTTAAAAAGTTCTTAACGAAAGTAAAGTTCCAAATATAATGTCAACATATACTCGTACAAATATGTGAAGAACTTCTTTACATTTATTTAAAAATAGGCCAACATTTTCGATGTACAGTATTTTGTTCTATACCTTAAAAATTAGAAAATATTATGCTTGCTCTCATTGAAAACAAAACCTTACAAGCATAATCTAGAGCTCAGTAGCGGCGCAGGGGCACAAGCGTGCGACTGTAAGCTCGACAGGATATGGGTTCGATTTCCACTCGAGAAAATGAATTATTTAATATATTATATTATTATTATATTATTATTATATTTGCGTGTTGAGTTCTGCCACTCAACACGCAATGCCTCCAGAATTCGGCAGAAAGTGGGGAACGGAGTGTCTTAACACTAGGTTCCCTCTGCCTACCCTGCTGTGTGCGGGATACAGCGTGAAGCTAATTTAATTTATTTTTTTTAATTTTAATATATTATATTCCTCACTCTGGTAACAAAGTAAAGTTGAAAGAACCTATTAAGTAAAGTTGAATCCCACCATCCAACACGCATTGTCTGCAAAATTCGGCAAAAAGCGAGGAAAGGAAGTGTCTTAATGGGAACAGAGTGTCTTAACAATAGTCTCTGTCCGTCAATCTGTCGCGCTATGTGCGGGATACAGCGCGACACTAAAAAAAATCTCACGAAGATCCACTTATAACAAACATTTATCTTTCTGTGCGTGTATTAAAATAAAATAATCTAAGAACGCAGGGTCACGAAACTAACTTATCCGTAAAATCTTAGTACTTGATGTAATGGCTGAAACGCCTTCGGTAACAAAAGAATCGTTATAATTACTGCTCTTAGCATAAATCACGCTGCATTTCTGCAGAATGCCGTAGATAATATCTGAATTCAAATGTCGACATCCTGTTTACCTAACGTTGTTGCAAATCTATAAAATATAGGTATATTTTAAACGTAGGCAAATTCGTTATAAAAAAAAAATCAGCTTCACGCTGTATCCGGCACACAGCAGGGTAGGCAGAGGGAACCTAGTATTAAGGCACTCCGTTCCCCACTTTCTGCCGAATTCTGGAGGCATTGCGTGTTGAGTGGCAGAACTCAACGCCGCGCTTAACCTCGACACCAGAGCGAAGAAATGGAAATATAAATTTAAGTAAATATTTCATCTCCTCGAGTGGGGATCGAACCCACAACCAGTCGGTTTTACAGTCACACTTCGTGCCGCTGCGCCACGACTGGCCTCAATCAATGTTGTTGCAAATCTATAAAATATAGGTATATTTTAAGTGTAGGTGGCAAATTCGTTATATTATCGTTTTATATTCATGACAGCTTAATATGTTTAGAATATTATATAGAAGAGTATACTACTATATGACGCCAGTCGTGGCGCAGAGGCACAAGTGTGTGACGTAAACGTAAATGGTTTTGAATTCGATTCTCACTCGAGAAAATGAAAATGTTTATTTAATTTTTTTTTTCGCTCTGGTGTCGATGTATATTTCCGTCTCCTAACACGCAATAAAACCGGAATTCAGTGAAACTGGGGTACGGAGTGTCTTAACACTAGGTCGACTCTCCCTGACCTGCTGTGTGCTAGATGCAGCGTGAAGCTGATTTCCTATATACATATATATTATTTTATAGAGATTGTTATTGTAACGTATGAATAGTTTAATTATATGCAACGATTTGTTTACATCGACTGTTGTTATTGAATATTTCTTTTCAAATATATATATTGTCTTACTTATTTATTAACAGAAAGTAAAAGATATAAAAATCGGCAGCAGCGACACTGAAGACGGTAAGATCGAGAAGAGTAGCCGGTTCAAAGCAGTCGTCTCCCAGTCGCTGTGGTTCCTCTCCACCACGAGGAACATCACCGTGGTGTTGGTGTGCGCGGCGCTCGCGTACTATTTCGACACGCAGAATAAACAACCTTTTGTGTTGACTGGTATTGTTGTTTTTTACATATATATTTACACGGCACACAGCAGGGTATACAGAGGGAACCTAGTGTTAAGACACTCCGTTGCCCACTTTCTGCCGAATTCTGGAGGCATTGCGTGTTGAGTGGCAGAACTCAACGCCGCGCTTGTCCTCGACACCAGAGCGAAGAAATGGAAATATAAATTTAAGTAAATATTTCATCTCCTTGAGTGGGAATCGAACCCACAATCAGTCGATTTTACAGTCACACTTTGTGCCGCTGCGGCACGACTGGCCTCAATAAAAAAAGATACTTCATATATTATTCATTTGCTATTAGAAGACTGCCTTATTTTGTTTTCAATTGTTATAGATTCTGATTATTGTCAGTTGTCCATATAAGCATAATATATAGAAATAGACATGTACAGATATTATTTTTGCACATTCTGACCTTGATGAAACCAGGTTTACGGTTCGTAAAAGTTAAAAAAAAAAGACTTTTATATAGTTTTGTAATGTAACATATGTATTGTAAGGTAAAACAGTCGATTTATTATTAGATATACATATATATATATATAGATATATATATATATATATATATATATATATATATATATATATATATATATAGTTAGAACTGAATGCAGCTCGTTTGTCCGACTCATTGAGCAGTGCAGATAATGGCACTCTCCGGTCGGACCGTTCCAGTTGTTGCTGGTTTTTTATACGCAACTAGAATGTCTACGTTGGGAAATCGATATGTCTTGTCTGTATATTGACTTTTTTATTAGATTTTTTTTAAATTTCAATTTTATCTTGCACGGATATTAGAGCAAGCTTTCTATAATGAAAGTTTCTTTTTATTTTCATCTTGATCTGTAATTTGATTTTAAATATTCTGCCAGCACACCTACTGAGTATATTTATTTAATTTTATTTTCTAGTTATATCAATTTTATTGTTATTACAAGACAAAAAAATAACTATTTTGCTAATATTTGACGTCTACAATTGTCTCTATTTGTGCTTTTGAAACTGATAATTTTGTTTAGCTTCACGCTGTATCTTACATATATCAGGATAGATAGAGAAAACTTGGGTACCTAGTGTTAAAACACTCCGCCCCCATTTTGTGGAGTGGCGGAACTTGACGCTGCGCTTTGCTCCGTTACCAGAGCGCGGAAATTAAAAATATTTAATTTCTTCGAATTCGAATCGCACCAACAACCTATCGCGTTTACACTTTACAATCCCAAGCTGGTGCCCTGGCGCCACGACTGGTCTCTTTATCTAACGTTAAAAAGTAATTTCTTCACTTCAGGCGAAGTGAAAGCTGGTCTGCCGGAGATCTCTCTGCCCCCGCTCTCCGCGACGGTGGGCAACCACACCTACACCTTCACCGAGATGGCGTCCACTCTCGGCTCCGCCATCTTCGTGGTGCCGCTGCTGTCGATTTTGGAAAATATTGCACTCGCGAAGGTTTTCTGTGAGTATCTTAGTCAAATTTGATGTTTATTAAAGTATTTTTAAATGTTAATATGGAATCCTTAATTAGATGAATTTCCGATTGCACCAATAAGTTGTATATGATTTAATATTGATTACTAGCCGGCCCGGCCACGCTTTGCTGTGGCTTAGGTTATCGTTATATTATGTTATATTATTACGGTATAACATGGGGACCGCCATATTTTTTTAGATAGATGTCATTTGCAAAAAAAATACAGCGATCTTCCTGATTGATTTTCTACTTGTACCGTTAGTTACCCTTTAATACAATGAAATTATTAATCACGAACGAAGACAGTAATATTACAGTCTGTATAAAAATCCACTGGATTAGGATTTAAAGTAAAAGTTCATTAAACTCGATTGAACAACATTTTCCTGGAGTTGATATGAAGCACAAATCAAAACAAAATAATTATTTTTGGATTTATTCAAGTTAGTAATAAATGAGCATATTACAAAGTAATTACTCACTAACATGTAACACTTAAGCTTATAAGTATAGTAAGTTATAATAAGGTAGGTAGGGCAGATAGTTTTTAATTTTTGACAATAAAAATTATTATTTGAAATTATAAATACTTTCAATTTCAATTTAATCCAGCACTAATTGGTGTACAATATTTTTGGTAAAGCTGTCTTTAACTAACACAAATAGATAGGGTTTCCGACACGTGATCATGAAACAAATAGTTGCCCATGAGACAATCATGGAGTTTCCAAATCTAAACCACAAAAAGAGATTGTTTGGCCTTGGGATTTATTTATAGACATGGCGAAAGCTAAACGAATGGGAAACTGTAGCTTTCTTAAGGGTATCATAGATTCGGACGGTAACATTGGAATACAAGGCAACAGGATCAATACCTACTCCGTTAAAGTTATTTAAATTATTGTTTCAAGAAGATTTCCGGTGATCTTTTTGATGATAAAACATCACATCGTCCGTTGCATAATCGAAGATTGTGTATTCCAGGTATATCTAGCGAATTTAAAAATTCAATTTGGAAAATTCACACTGTCACTTTCATCAGCAGCAGTATCAATAGATTATCTTTTAAATCTATTACGATTATCAGATCGTCTGGTAGCAACTGTTGTATCTGGCAGTTAATTTCGTCAACATCAATATTTTTGGTTGCCAAAATAGCCCGACCACTGAGCCAGTTATAATTTAAGTAATTATTCTGTATATTCTTGAAAACACTCTGAATCAATTCATTTTTTCCGTGAACAACAGTGCAGATATTGTCTGGCAGTTTAATGCATTGCGTATTCAGTTGCAGTTTTATTTTTCCGTTCCCAATGTCTAGTAGTTGTTCGGAAAATATTTCTGCGGATGGATACTTTCGCAATTGTACGCGCATGTTTATGGTCAATCCAAGTGTGTTGACTAAGTAGGTAGCTCAACGATCAGGTGATGGTATACCATGATGCTGATAAATGCTAAATTTGAAAGTACAATACATAAATTCTCGGTTAAACACTAACGTTTTATTATACGTCTCTGGCATTTTTCGACATTGATCAATTTTTTTTTTTTGGAAAAGACAAGGCAAACGAGCGTTCGGGTCACCTGATAGTAAGTGATTACCGCCGCCCACGACCCCGTGCAACACCAGAGGAGCTACAGGTGCGTTGCCTGCCTGTAAGGTGGGTTGGGCGCCGGAGCCCGGCATTACCTGATGCGAAACGCAGTGGCATAAAGCCACTACTTAACGCCGGTTTTAAATGCCGGGGGTGGTAATGACCCGGTCGAGTGTCCCCATGCGTGTTGCCATTGCTGGCGACGTGACTCTACCACACGTACTTTAGTCGCCTCTTACGACACCACCAGTACTAAAATTCCAAATCCTATTCTTGGCCGAGGTCACACGGCACGAATTTATCAATTTGTCTAATTCGGTGCAATATACCGCGTGTCAATCAATTTATATAATTTTTCCACACAGTGTGTGTTTGCCATGGGAAACATGTCGTTAAAATAATGGCAAACAGCTGACGAATGTTATTAAGCGTTGATGTCAACGCAGCATCAGCAAGCGTCAAGTCCCAATGGTTCTCGTCTTCCTGCAATTGCAATTCACGACATGCATCGTGGTATGTATTAAATACTCGGCCATTAACTGGTCGCAGAAATTCAAAAGACGTTGGTCCAGGAACATTGACCAATAGCAAACTTCAATAGAAGCGCTCACGTCGCTTTGGATGTACCGTGTTATTTCGTCATTTTCATTTACGTTTTGTACTCCAAATATGGCCAAGTCACTATCTTTATTACAAATGTACTTAATCGATTTAACAGAACTAAAAAGCTCAACATTGATATGAGCCTCGTAAGTTGTGGAAAGTAATGGTGAGTATGGTACCACCCACTGTTTATACAATTCTGCTTCATTTGTAGAATTAGGTAGTTGCATTTGAATGTGTGGCCACCATTGTCAACATTTCTGCGGCGATACGTTGGATAACCATCAATGTCCGTGATAGTATCATTCGTATACGGCTTAGGGAAATTCTTCTTATTTTCCATTTTCCATGCATGGTGACGTCACGTTGAAAGCACCACACTGACGTCTGGAATTTCGGCTGAAATTATTTGATCAATGTCTTGTGGATGAATTTTATCTTGAAGTCAAATTAAAATGTGTGCATGAGGCAAACCTCGCTTTTGCCACTCGATCGAATATAGCCAACAACGTGTTATTCCAAAAACTGAATATTTAACAATGAAGTCAATTAAGGATTTCAATTTTTGTTTGAATTCACTTGCAGTTATATCATAACTATGAATTGCTTGTTATCCTGGTACTAGTAAAGTTCTTATTTATTTCCAATTCGGATTAAATGTGAATGTAATAAATAAATCTGGTCGACCATAATGACGTACGTAAGTCATCGCATCCTATATATCTTCTTCTTCTTCTTCCTGGCTTTAATCCCAGCTTTTGCCAGGATCTGCCTTCCTGCTCAACCTACTTCACTTTGCACGGTCTAGTTTAGTAGTATAGATGTGGCTTGAAGGTAAAATAAAAGCATTACTGATGTCGTTAGGGTTCAAATTTCCATCAATGTTTGCTTGGCCTGGTTATATAGCATTATATAGCATGGTTATAGCGAATGAATTGCAAGCGTTCGCTTTCAATTTTAGCATACATATCAACAATGTATTGATGGAATAATTGTCGATAACGATAGGTATAGTTGTCCTGATTTTGTTTAATCTTCCATCGGTGTGCGTAATATTTCATCGAACTAACTTTTTTATCTCTTGTAACACTTAAAAGAAATAAAAAATATACTTAATCGTTAAATTTATCGGTATATGGATCACTGTATTCAATGTTAAGATGATATTCATCCTATCCCTGCCAAAATATATATTTATATACACATACAGACAAAATATTTTTACTGTTTTATTATACATGCGGTGAATGCGGCGGTTTCCCTTTGATAGGTTTATGTGCGCGTGCGTCGTTCTTGATAAATAGTGTTTTATTTTAAAACGACAATTGTATAAATTATTTTCTTTAATAAAATCTGTTAAGTTTTTATGGAGTAGTTAAAACTATGGTTTCATTTAAAGTGGTGCTGACACTCCACCCTGTTTAATTATAACAGGACAGTGGCATTCATCGAAACACGTTTTCAATTTTATCTTCAAATGTATTTTCTAACTATTATATTTTATTAGGTATTTGGACCTTTAAATGACTTTTTACTCAGTTGGTTTTGTATATTTTTGCATTTGAAATATTGAATATACCGTAGTGTTGATTACTTAGGTAGGACGGACAAATGTCCGTCACTTGACACAATTATTATATGAAACAATAGTTACCAGCCGCACCCAGAATGTATTTTTGTACCATATTTTTTTTAAGCATGAAGTTAATGCTGTTAGTCCTGTTGGATTTACAGTGATACCAGGTGGGTAGGGGAAATGGTGTCTCTGAGAAATTGTATTCACTACGTGGCTGCTTGAGAGGATATTGGTGGCAAGGGCGTCCCTTGTATAACACCAACCTCGACTGGCGGCCGTCGATCGGGCTACGTCGATTGTGCCCTAGTTACGAGGGTAGGTCCAAAAGCTCGTGGAATGAAAGGGTTTTAAATTAAATGAAACAATAAATCAATTTTTCCCTTTCAATATAATCACACTTAAGCTGAATACATTTATTGGATCTATGAATTAATTTTTCTAAACCGTTGAAATAATATTTTTTTCTTTCGCCTCAAAGTAGTCCAAAATTTTCTCCTTCACCTCATTGTCGTCGGCAAAACTTCCTTCCCCTTAAGTCTTTTTTTAAATTGGGGAACAAATGAAAACTGGGTGTACTAGTGATTCGAAGCCTTGCGTGTGCAGAGCAGCCATTGCAACTCTGCTCTTGTGAACTGGTGCGTTGTCTTGCAAGAGCAACACATCCTTAGCCAACTTTCCTCGACGTTTTTCTTTCATGGCCTCCCTTAATTTGTTTAGTATCGATGCATAGTATTCTCCGGTTATGTTTCTTCCCTTTTCTTTGTAATCAATCAGTATTTTCCCCTCACAATCCCAAAAAACAGTAGCCATCAACTTTCCAGCCGATTTTGACACCCTGAATTTCTTTCGGGGTGGTGTACCCTTTTTATGCCATCACAAGAATTCTTGTTTTGACTCAGGCTCAAAGTGATGAACCCATGTTTCAACTCCAGTAACAATCCGTTTCAAAATCTGTGCCAGTTCATCTCCCCACAACTCCAAAAATTGCTTTGAAGCATCGACGCGCTGATGTTTCTGAAGCAGTGTTCTTGGTTCCCATCTTGCACTGACTTTTTTCATTCCTAGATGGTCATGTAGGATCCGCAGCATGGTGGTATCTGATACTCCAACTAATGCAGATAACTGTTTTTTCTTCAAAAATTTGTACTGGAGGACGCCGGGTCTTCCAGTACAAATTTTTCCACATTTTCGATGATGTCTGATGTGGTGGCCTCAACTGGCCATCCAGAGCGGGGGTCGTCTTCAAGCGACTCTCGATCATGTTTAAAAGACCATGCCACTTATAAATCATGGATTTACCAGGGCAATCCTCCCCATAAACGGCTTACATTTCATTTAAAATGGTTTGACCATTCTTTCCTTGCTCGGTAAAGAATTTTATAACGGTACGGTGTTCAATTTTGTCGTTCGTAAACAAATGACGCAACATGGCTGAAACTCTATTTATATACTAATGATGGGTCCCCAAGTAGTATGACATTAAGCAAGCGCCCCACTCCTTTCCCTCCATTCCACGAACTTTTGGACCTCTCCTCGTACATAGCTGGGTGCGTGGGCAGTTCTGACTCGTTAGGACTTCTTCCTCTATACTTGGAACGTGCGCAAGTAAGGTGTCTTCTCACTATCACTCACTTCCCCCGGCAGCCGAGGGCGGGTCGGTGGACGCCACGCAGGAGATGGTGGCGCTGGGGCTGTGCAACATGGCGTCGTCGCTGGTGCACTCCATGCCGGTGTCGGGCGCGCTGTCGCGCGGCGCCGTCAACCACGCGTCGGGCGTGGCGAGCCCCGCCGCCGGCCTCTACACGGGCGCGCTGGTGCTGCTCGCGCTGCAGTACTTCACGCCCTACTTCTACTACATCCCCAAGGCGTCGCTGGCGGCCGTCATCATCGCCGCCGTCGTCTTCATGATGGAGCTGCACGTCTTCAAGCCGATATGGCGGACTAAGAGTGAGTTTTTCGTATCTAGTTACATATCTTTTGATGTTGGTTAATCAACAAATACTCGTATTATAAAATAACGTTGAAGGCGGTCTTACCAAAAAGTCGGTGAGATTTCCCTATAACAAAATAACCCTCTTTTACTCATCACTGCAGAAAACGGTATTTGGATCAAACTTTATGAGAACTTCATCCACTTTTACCAGATTGTACAAATTGGTTAATGTCATATTTGACATTAATGCCGATTTAACTGCTAAGATTCGATTATTGAACACCGAACTCCAAACATTCTAAAATATATTTACCTTAACGTTCCTTTAATTTTCCTTTTTACTTGACTTGTGCCTACACTCGCTCTAATGTAGCATGGTGTATCCGCCTATGTGTTTGTTACACCTTGTTTTAGTTCTATGAAACTTTTCCGTATGATTGGATGTACACAAACGTTGGTCTGTAAATCAATAAATAAACTAAAAATAAAATATGATGAAGAGGCCGTTGTATGCAAGGATGCACGGATAAAGCTGTAAATGTGACAGTTATGGGTTCAATTCCCACTCGGGGGAATAAAATATTTTCATATATCCGCGTTGGCGTTGAGTTCTGCCATTCAACGTCCAATATCTACAGAATTCGGCAGATAAATGGGGATCGGAAGTGTTTTAATAGAAACGAAGTGTCTTTACACTAGATTTCCAAGTTCCCTAACCTGTTAACACATTAGTCATATCATGTGTATGTCCGAACAGAGGTGGACATAATCCCGGGCGTGGTGACGTTCGGCGCGTGCCTGCTCACGCGCCTGGAGCTCGGCATCGTGCTCGGCATCGCCGTCAACCTGCTGTTCCTGCTCTACGCCTCCGCCAGGCCCGCCGTCAGGGTCACCAGCGTGGTGGTGAGTCCGCATGGGTTGATATTGGAAAGATTGTTATAATTTTATTTATTAAGTTTCTGGTCAATAGTGTATAATTTATGAAGGCCCGTATTTATAAGTTAATAAAAATAAATGTTTATTTTTTAGAACATTAATACACATAAAATGTCGTCTCCTTAGTCGGAGGGCGGCGTGCGCTACGCCCTCGCGCGTGTGGACCGCGCGCTCGCCTTCCCCGCCGCGGAGTTCGTGCGGCGCGCGCTGCGCAAGGCGGCCGGCGACGCGCCGCTCGTGCTGGACGCGCACCACGTGCAGGCCGCCGACTTCACCGCCGCCAAGGTACCTACCTACCTACCTACCTACCTACCTACCTACCTATCAAGTACTAGTTCGTGCGGCGCGCGCTGCGCAAGGCGGCCGGCGACGCGCCGCTCGTGCTGGACGCGCACCAC